>JXCR01142248.1:110644-154240 GCA_002079205.1 Phalaenopsis hybrid cultivar
ATATATATATATATATGTATATATAATGTTTATCATGTTTATTTTAGGCTTTCAAATTTAAAAGAGTTAACGTTCATACAAGTCAAATAAAAATTTAATCGACATCGAGATGAGTACTCGTACATTTAATCTATAGTAATAATTTATTTTTTCTCAATTATTTTGCAGTTAATGACGCTTATACATGTTTTATTCTGATTGAGATTTTTTCTTTATCGATCATATATTATGAATGTTAGTAGCTACTTATGATCATACATTGGTGTATGTGTTATATAGTATTTTGAATTGAATGTGATGAACATATGAATGATATGTAAATGCGGATTGTTTATATGTGCATGACTGACTATGATGAAGTCACCCTTAATGGTACAAGTAAAAGAACACTAAAATACTCGTGCATGTATATGAAAAAGGAAATTGATATTGATGTGTCTTAAATGACACAACTTTTATACGGTACTCCTGTGACAGTTGTACAATATATAATGATATTGAAATGATATTAATATAATAATTTATCGAATAACATGTTAAATGTTTATATTGATTTATTAAAAGTTAACTAACATGAATTTTGCTTTCTTTTTCTTTATATTACTACCGTTTAAGAGCATAAATATCCACTAACCTATTTAGCTTATTATTATTTTAAATTGACTTTTTAGGTTAATTAAACAATCAACGATGAACGAGGTAATTTTAAATATATTGCTTTAAATTAATTTAATTAGTGCTCTTTCATTGGTTAAATAACTAAGTTAGAAAAGAAATATGAAAAAAATATTAACCTCCTCCGTCCGACCATCTGTACCGATTTTGGTTAATTCCAATCCCCGGGCGAGATCGTCATAAATTCAACAGGGAAATGGTTGTTGGATAGCAATGATATAATAATACACGAGTCCGATGGCATTTGGAAGGATATAAGTGGCGGTCAATGACTCTCAGCATTGAGAACATTGGTCAAATAGCGAAAAGGTGAGAAAGATCCATCGCCAGTTCCTAAGCAAGACACATGCACACCACTTGCAAAAGAAAGATAATAAAACAACAAGTAGAGTATAAATAAGAGAAACGTCTCCAAAACACAAAAACCAATAGCTAAAATCCTAAAACAACCAGAATATAACATATTTAAAAGTTTCGCAAAAGAAAATTAGCTAATTAAAGATAAGAAATAGCGAAAAAATCCAAATGAAAGAAATTGGGTTGAAATAGGTAATGAGATGGTATACTGGGCACACAACTCTCATGCGACCGCAGGAATCCACAATTTCTTGTTCTAAAATTCAATGAGATCGTAGGATCCTATCTATTCCGTGGAATCCAGTGGAAGCGAAAAGCTCACACATCAATGATGTAATACAGAGTGTTATTCAAACGTGAAGGATAGTTAAAACCTCATACCACAAAAAAAAATAACAAGAAAGAATTGATAGAGCCAACCTCAAATAGATGGAGAAAATATTCCGTCTGGACATTGCACGTCCGAATGGTCAACCACCGACGGTTACAACACCATACACGTTAACGGCTGGCGACATGGCCGCGGACGTCTGGACGGAATATTTTTTCAAATAGATGAGTCCATCGAGATAAGGCTAACGATGATTAACACAAACAGCCTATCAATCATACTACCTTAATAATATCTAAAGTCATGAGGTATTGATAGATGGTGAAGATGTTATGTAAACAAGATTCTAGACTATTAATTCATAATAGCATTATTTCTGTTGATAATAAATGCATACTAGCCAACAATATTCATTTTAAGGATGAATTAATAACACCACACCTTTCCATAGAGCACAATTAACACAGGACACTTAAAAGCAACACTAAGACAGGTTCGTTCAATTATTTTGTGCCAATGACATATATAAAATTTTGCAAGTTTCATATAACTCTAGCTGCAACAGAATTTTTTATGTTAGTACTTTATTGGTTAACAGTTCAAATAAACTGAACATCTTGTTAGTCCAATTGTTCATGCTGTATCTATTCACGAAATTTACAAACTGTCAGAACTGACTGATTGTTTTTTAATACAAAAAATCACGGATAACATGCAAAAAGAAAAAAGAGACTTTCATGTACTTCTATACCCGACAAAAGAGTATTCCATACTAGCATATCCCTTGCTTCTAGACTTCAGCTGGTCAAAGAAGTCACCAACCATCTGTAGATAAAAATATTTAGCCAATATGTAGATAACTTTAAGGATGCACACAGATAAAAATATACATACAAAGGAATATAGATTTTTCACAAGTATATAGTCATGACAAGAAGTCAAAAGTTTGCTAAAGTATTGCCTCTGCTAATGGTAACTCGTAAACAATAGATGCTCTCCCCTCGGTTATGTAGTTCATTTCTTTGAAAACACCTCTTCTTTCCTGACCAAGCTCCATGAGAGGGCCAATGTAATCTTTAGGCGCAATCATTTCAATCTACACCATGATTGTGGTTTATGTGCATGTTGTGATCACCATATTTAGAAACATAAGTCAACGTCTAAAAAAGATGAAAATATCCTGAAAAATTAACCTTCACAATTGGCTCTTCAATTGATGTTCTCTTTCCTGGCTCTGGAAGTAAAGATGGGTTTGAGCATTCAATCTGCATATAAAAAGTCTGTAAATAATTAAAATCCTCGCCGTCACTCAATATTTTAGACAATTTAAATTATGATATTGCACTTTACAAGGAAGAACTAATTAATTTTTCAATAAGCTTCTCGAGCTCTCATAAGTAGTGGCACCATTCAATAGAGCATACATGTGCATGTACATATGGATGATAGACGACTAATTACATTTTAAGCAAAAACATAATAAAAATAAGACAAATATCTAAAATTTTGCATAATATGATCAGTCCAATAAGAGAGTTTTCCTCATTTAATTTCTCAAGTTCTAGACGGTAATGAGAAATGGGGTCCTCTGGGCTCCAATTTATTATCAAGATTCATCATAAATAACATTCAATTTTATGATGTAACTGTGCCACTATGATTATGCATGAGGAAAAATGGATTGACAAACAAGGATCAAGTCAAATCTCAATGGTCAGTCTAAGCCTACTATGAAAGCAATGGATCAAAGAAGGACGCTACTTGAAAGAAAGTTTCGGATATACAAAAAATATTTCCCCAACTCTCCAGTTAAGGCATGCTTGTTTTTGTATTAAACTTTTTAAAGTTAAATGAAGAAATTTTTATAAAGAGAGGGGATTGTAATGAGTGAAATTAAAAAAAAAAAAAAAATCAGTGGGATTGAATAACAGTCTCGATGGTTTCACTTGAGGCTAATGTCTCGCTCATTTTGGAATCACAGAACTGAGCAAGAGAGCGAGCGGGAGACAGAGGAAGGAGAAGGAGAAGGAAAAAGAGGAAGGAATGTTAGTGTGCGTGACCGAGCCGATCGGTGGAGAAAAATAAGGAGAAGAGGAGGCTTTGCTTATGGGAGTTGTGCCCTAGCCGAGCAAAGTGGGAGAAAGAAGAAAGAGGAAGACTTACGTGCATCTAGGGTAAACATCCGTTCTCTTGAAAGGGAAATTTCATTCATTTATCTCTAAACAATAATAAATGCAACAAGCATAGATTTCATTCATTTATAGACAATCATAATAATATCCAAAATGATTTTATAATTATTAACTGTTGTCTTAAGAATGTCACCAGTAATTGCATAGGTATTAGCTATACTTATTTAATTTCATGTTATTGAGTTGTCACCGGGCCCGTCGGCTAAAATTAATTATTGATAAATGTTAGACCCCTTCCATCATAACAGTTATCAACAACCCCTTGATACCAACAGTTTCATCTCTATCTAAATATCAGGAGTCGGAAATCTCATTATTCCCTATCATTCATACCTACAGGCATTCATAAAATAACATACTATCACTATACTTACAATATTTCATTAAACATAATTCTTATAATAATCATTCATCAAACGCAAATCATGTATCATACGCATATACAACAACATACAAATACCTATAAATAATGATTTAATAAATATGTTTACAATATTAAAAAAATAGTAAAACCATAAATATCATGAGAGTCAGTTCAAGCTTAAATTCATATAACATGTACAAGTATTCAATAATATGCAAATATTTCTAAATAAAGTAGCACATTAATAAATCAAGTAGAAATGCTACAGAAAGATATTTTTCTTAATTTAACACATAATTATTCACCTAAATCAACGAAGCTGCCATATGACGAGTGACCTCAAACTCTCCTCGAGCTCACCACCACTTAGAGCCAATCATCTGAAATCATAATCCCCTTAGAATTTCATGAAATTCTAGCTTAGGTTTTAATGTAACCCCAAACATAATTTCCTTGCCAAATCTTTACCTTAAAAGGGCTTCCCCATATAAATTCTCCTTTAAGGTTTCTTATATTCCCTCCCTTCCTTCTCCCTTCTTCCACTTTGCTTCCCCTCTTTCCCTCTCATTTTGTTTGATTTCCCTAAATAGCCTTACCTGAGAGCTGCCTCTCGGTTTCGCCTCCAACTACAATAACTGGAACGCAGAAAAGCCCCAACTAACGACAAATCATGGAAAAAGATTGCAAAGAAATAAATGTTCCAAACAACATGAAAGTGAGGATTCTCTTGCCAATTTCTTCCAAGAATTCCGACCCGAGAGCCACAACTCTTTGTTGTTCGTACCTGTTCTGCTCGGCTATAGTACTCGAACAGATAGCTTGGAGGGAAATGAATTCGGGGAGGGGAATGGGATATACAAAATACCTTATACATTTATTTCCCTCGTGTAATCTCAACTATCAAAACCCCATCCTGCCATTGCATACTTCGCAAAGTGGGATGCTGCAACGTTGCTTGAGTAATGGTAGAGGGGTTGAAATTTATTAAGAATTGATTAGAAATTTAATTAAGTTTAATTAATATTTTATTTAATATTTTTATATCTCCCAATAAATCCATAATTTATACATACTGTTATAAATTAAATTGATAGTTGAAAATGTAAAATTTCATAAAATTATTTTAAAGTAATTAAATTTTACCTGATTTATCAAAAATTGCACAATGTGCAAGAGATTTGTCAGGGAGAAAACAGGAGGGACGAGGAGAGACAAACAAGAAAGAAGTAGTCTAAACTGAGAGAACAGAGTAATAAATCTGGCAGAAAGAATTTACAAGGGGAGAGAGAGGTAAAGAGGGCGGGAGGGAGAATGGTAGAGGGGGATGAAAAAATAGTTGTGTGAGAAAGGGAGTGCCAATCTAAAGTGAAAGGAGCACAAGTAAGAGAAAAATAATAGAGGGAATGAGAAGAAAATTGTGTGAGAAAGGGAGAGCAGAAAGTGGTAGAGTCCGAGGTAGTGGAGAACACTAGGAGAGAGAAAAAGTGATACAAAGAAAAGATTAAAAGATATACTGAAAGGGGTGTGATAATTACTAGAGCAAAAAAAATCTAATTTTAATCTGCATTTCATAAAAATAAGCCCTGAAGCCCATTTTATACAACAAAAAGACCTTGGGACAGTTAGAATAATGATCTCAATGATGATTACTCCTAAACAATTATATGAATTTTTGGATGGCAGGTCTCGGTACCACTTGGTGACACCAAGTTTCTTCAAAGTTGATGGGTCATACTGATGATTTGCCACTAATCCTTGGCGGGTAGACATAATTTAGTTGGATTCCTTGAGACCAAAAGGTTTGAACTAGCTGAATGCTTGGGGAATGTTAGGATCAGATAGCTGCTGAACTCGTCTGTAACATTTAACTACTTAGGGGTTTGTTTGGTTCGCTGAATATTAAGTACAATGTAAAAAATTTGTGGAGTACTATTATTATAATATATTTGAAATATTTTTTGTTGTTTGAAACACTGTAAAATAAACATAAGACTTTATATTTTTTTGTTTGGTTTGAAGTAGATTGAAAAAAAATATAATACTTTACTTAGGAGGTCGGCGACAATGGAGAAAGCGTGGCGCGTTGGGGAAGGGTGCTGGCGGTGGCCAGCGGCCGGAACAGGCAATGAGGGGTGGCAACGGGCGACAGTTTGCCAATAGCTATTTACAGTGTAATTCAAATTCGATCAAATCGGCCCAATTCTAAATTCAGCCAAAATAAACTGCGTAAACTTTAAATTTATTGAAACTTAACATTGTACTTGTACTTCTTCATACCAAACACTTAATTTTTTCAAATCCCTATAAATGAATTATAGCACACCACAAATATTACCAACCAAACAACCCTTAAAAGGAGAGTTTTAATAGCACATGGGAATTGATAGTGGAACATCTCAAAAATTTTGCAACACCAATCCATCAGATTACTAGTCCACAATTGCATCCAGACACTTAGATAGATCTAGCACCATAATTATCACTACTGTGTAAACTTCATCCGAATGGCACCACTATTATATCTGCAATCAAATTTAATTCACCATCCGAAGAAGCTAACCGACTAGTCTTTATTTCTTTTCTACTTCAAGTAATTAAACATACTTTATTTCATTTTATGATTCAATATACATTTGTTAATATATCAGAAATTATTTTTTAATAACTTAATTGGAAATTATGTAAATAAAACTTAAGGTTTTTCCTATATAAATTGGTCCTTAAGGTTTGGAATGTCATTCATACCTAATAATATAATTGAACTGCACTCCCTCGCCTTCAGCTAAGGCCTTTCTTGATACACATCTCCCCCTCTTATGAGTTTGGTCTCTCCACCAAGTCTCTCTCTCTCTCACTCTCTCACTAATTCACACAATTTGCTCAAAGGAATAAAGGTGGTCGCCTCTCCCTCAAACTCCCTAAAATGAATACCCTCCAAAGATTGCTAACATGAAATTTTCCATAAAAATTAAATCAGAAACCCTAATAAAATCGCGAATCCCACAAAAATTTTACACAATGTTCCCAACATCAACTTGTGCTATGGCATAAAAAATAATGCTAATATGAATCATTTTGTATACTTAGTGTCAGAGTATTACCAATACCTTCATGCTACATCAGTCTATCTAGCAGGCTTGGAAAACTTGTGAACCAAGTTGGTGCCTAATCCAGAAAGCATGAATCTGAATATGCACTAGGCCTTGCGTTCTTAAAAAATGGTTTAAGTGGTGACCTACAAGAAATCCTACGTGCACCAGGTTCCGGTATTAAAATTATTAAAATACCAAAAAGAAATGGTGACAAATTAAAAGGTTTTCAATATGACAGGCATTAAGATTTATTGTTAGGTGCATGATTGGGTAAACTAACCTTGGTGAAGGCTTTTCATATAGCCGGGCCATATTTGAGTAGGACACAATGAACCTCAATACAAAAAACTGAATGTATTTAAATTTTATCATGTTATTAAGTGGATAAATTTGTTTTTGCATTCTACTTCACAGCTGTTAAGCATACAAATCCTTAAACTTTCATCCTAATTAGTCACTTTCTTTAATGGCCCTCCTAAATAACTTTCATCCACCTAGTATGAATTAAGATTTCATCTAGCTTATTGAATTACTTTTTTTCCCAAAAAATTTGTGATACCAGAGTTAACCTAAACAACTATAGAAAAATAAATATTATTACTGAAAACAAATATGTGATTACAACTAAACATAAATAAAAGGGAAAACAACAACGACACTACACACAAATGCCCCCACAAGGGATTGATTCAGAGGCGGTGGCAAGTAATAGCATCATCACGGGGATTGTGGGGTTGTGGTTTGGGGATGGCAGCAAGCCCAAGTGGCAAGTCAGCAGAATGACAGCGATAACAGAAGTAGTTATTGTTTGGGGGTGACAGCAAGGTGAGCGAAGTGGACTGCAGGAAACAGCTATAGGGGCTATCCAGCAGCTGCAGTAGGGGATAAGGAAGGCAAGGAAGCGGCAGATGGGTAGCAAGAGTAGGTTGGTTTGCAGGCAAAAGTAAGGTGATAGGAGGCTGGGAAGGGCGGCAGGAAGGTGTGGGGGCTGCAGGAACATCACAGGCACTGTTCTCCTGAGTGGGTGCAACAGGTACGGAAACGCGGCAGTGGAGGGATGGTTGCGGAAGAAGGGATAGTCAAGGATAGTCACCACTTTTGAATGAGACACAGCCGGAACACCACTCGCCCTTAGATACAGCCCTAGAAGGAGAAACCAGAGACGCCAAAGCCTATTCCAATAGAAGACACGGTAAAACCCTCAAAATCCAAACCCTAATACTAAAAATATGTAAAAAATGACTAGAAAGGAATAAAAGGATAAATGAAATATGCTGAAAATTGGAAAGGAATCGAAAGAAGAGCCACTCAGTTTGGCTTTGGCCATTAGCACGATAGAGGAAAAATCACGATAGAGGAAAAATGTAAAGGACAAATAACTGAAGTACATCATTAATTTTAAGGATGAAAGAATAATTCTTCTTCTTGCTGTGAATAAATTTCAACAACAAAAAGAAACTAATAATTAGCAATCTACTCCATAAAAATGAGAATGATAACGCATACAAAAAATTCAAGAACTGTAGAATGGATCTCAAAAAATTTACAGTATCACCATTCACACAGTTGACACGGTAAACCACACTAGGTGCTGTTGTTATTAAAGTCAAGCGATATTCCCTCTCAAGCCTTTCCTGGAAAATAGAAAATAAAAGAAAACCATGACATACATAACAGAATGATAAGTCACCATCAAAAGCCATTAATAATTTCAATAAAGTGGACATCTTCTTTATTGTCTTACCTGAACAATCTCCATATGAAGAAGACCTAAGAACCCACATCGAAAACCAAAGCCCATGGCACTTGAAGTTTCAGGTTCAAACTGCGACAATGCAACATTGGTATTTGATGCAAAAAAATGTTCCATAGAGTTAATAAAAAAAAAGGTATTCATCAAAATAAACCGAAGATATTAACTTCTTAAAATGCCCATTGCATACTGTAGAAAAACTAGAAATGAGAAAGACCAGACTTGTCATATGGAATAGAAATAAAATCGTTTCAAGGAAAAAAAAAGGACTTCGTAAAAAAACTAGGCAAATAATTCAAAGATTCCACTAAGGTCCATGGCTGTTTCTTCAGTAATCAAGATGGCTTTAATTCTGTGGTTCAAAATGATACTTGTATGTTAGAAATGCATCAATGTCGAGGAAATTCAACTGATTAAAAGACTAAACTACAGTCAAGTATAGCCCATCAAAAGAACAAAAATCACATCAACAAAAGACCAAAGGATCTCATTGATAAGCTACAACTCCCTCAAAGTAGGACTCAGAGCCCACTGAACGAAGGTCGTCCAAGTCAAAGATTGAGACCTATCGAACTTAAAGAAGGAACCGGTCTAGCTCTCGTTCAAGCATCGCCAGACACCTTGCAGGAATCTCAAAGACACATCAGGAGATCTAAGATTCTCATCACTAAACATTCATTAAACTCTTTAGATGGATCTCTTGACAAAGTGAGAGACTACCTGTCAAATTATGGCAATTCACCCACTGTCTGACAGCTTAGTTCCACCCCAGCAGCTTGGGCTTCTCATTTAAGGCTCAATAGTCTACAGTAAGATCGAAAAAATCAAACAGTTAATTCAAGTCGACCGAGCAAAATTCGAACGACCGAAGGATCACAAGAGCCAACCGACCACCCTAACTCAAGTGAATCAGCCAAACGTACCTTGTCGACCTAAGGATTATCAATGTCCATCGACTAAGCGATGGGGTAGTCGAACCATGGATTTATTTATTTTGTCAAAAATTTACATAGCACCCAATTCTTATGGATTTACTAATCTCACACCCAAACTTCAATGTTTACACCGTAAGCATACTAACCTATGTATGAAAATGTGCATTAAACTATTTACACCTTTTCATACATAGAATTTACACCTTTTCATACATAGAAAAAGGTATTTTAGGTGTAAAAATCGAAGTTTGGGTATGAGGTAAGTAAATGCATAAGAATTGGGTGCTGAATGTAGATTCTCCAAACTTTTATATGGCTAAAATATCCTGTAACACCCTCATAAAAGTGGGGGCAGCCATGTAATTTTTCACTGATTCATTTATACAATATAGGGTTAATAAATCATCTTTAAAACAATCAGATTTTTATCGTGTACTCTCCCTCACTCCTATTTTATCTTTATTCCTTCGGTGTGATCCACATGACAGATCCGAATTCAACATGCTGAAAGGTGTGATGAGCGTGGATCATACCACCAACAAGAAGAGGAGCACCAGGAGAAGAAGCCCATCAAGGAGAAACAGTGAACATGGAGTGCATCAGGAATTTGTGCAGCAGCAGATCCAAGAGCTAAAAGATAAGATGTTGGGCCAAATGTTAGAAGCCATTAGAGAAGTAGCAGCAGGAATAAGGGAACCAAACCCTAGGGAAGAACTGACACCCAACGATCAAAGGGCCTTGTTGGCTGAATAAAGAGCAAAAGATCACTGGTACCAAGACAGTGTTGGGTCCTCGTTGATAGATAGACAGACTTGGGCACACGAAGACCTCCCGTCACAGGAGAATGTGTTCTCCTAATAGAACTCTGCTGCTAAAATGTTCACAGCTCCATCGCTCAACTCCTAAAAAGATCGGACTGATACGACCGACCACACCTCCTTCTAGTTGATTGTTTGTTGGCTGAGGATTGCCGACACTCTAAAGTGTTGTTTCTTCTTCACCACGATGAGGGAGTCAGCCCTCAGGTGGTTTAATAGATTACCGCCGAGACTAAATCACCTCAGGTGATTTAGTAATATGCACCACATGACATAGGCGGTACTCATCGATTATTGGAAGAACCATACAGAAATCATGGATTCCATAGCTCTTCTAGAACGACTTCGCGAGAGATGTTAACAATAATCCTCTATATATTGTCACAGAATGAATCATTTTAAAGAGTTATGGAGCAATTTCAGTACTCTTCCAAAACTAGTTGCAGATACTTCTCAGTAAAGTTGAATGTACTTGTCAGTCTTTCTTCAAAGATCATAAAACCAACAGATCTAACATTCGAACGGACCCCTACAGAGATTTTGCATGATGCACGGTATATTTTGTAGTTTAAGATAATTTCTTCAATTTATTACATTCAATTTTTATATAAATATTGTAACTACGTAACCAATTGTTATTTTTTAAGAATTGTATTGGAGCAATCGATGAAACACACATTAGTGCACATCTTCCAAATAATGAGAAGATAGCATTCATCGGCCGTTGTGGATCCCCGATGTAAAATGTTGTGGCAGTATGCAACTTCAACATGTGCTTCATTTTTGTTATGACCGGTTGAGAGGGCAGTGCACGTGACAGTCGGATATTCAAATCCGCAACACTAAATAATAAACATAACTTTCCACATCTACCCACAGGTTTGCTTGAGACTAAATAACCCTCATAATTCTTTTTTTTTTCCTTCAACAATTTTCATTCAATTCACATCAGGTAAATATTATTTGGTCGATGTTGGGTATCTGTTGTAGCGAGGGTATCTCAAGTCATATCTTGATACGAGATACCAACTACCTAATTTTGAGTGAGTCAACAATGTCGCGCGGAGTAAGAAAGAAATGTTCAACAAAAGACATTCATACTTACGGTGTTATTGAGAAGACTTTTGGTGTTTGAAAGTAAAAATGAGTTATACTTCGCAATATGTCATCTTACCTAATTCCCAAACAGGTGGAGATTGTGATTGTCAAGATGGACTTCACAATTATATTCGGAGACATCCTTCCCGCAACAACATCAACTTTTGTAGGACAAACGAGGATAATAAACATGTCCCTGCCGAGGCATATGAGTACCGCCTTGGTCAGTCTTTGTCACAGACCAAAAATGATGTTCCCGAGACCTGCACTAAAAACGGAGAAGTTGCGAGCGAGATAGTAGAGTTGGCAAACTAATTACGAATGCGATAGTTGGAGGGAATGTTAGTTTTATCATATTATTAATTGTAATGGTAGTTAAAGAAATCTACTACTTATTGTATCAGTATTTTATATAGTTCATGTTTATTTATGTTCCTTATACATTTGATATTTACTGTTTTAGTTTTTTACACAATTTGTATGTGTTATTTTCCTTTTGCATTTCTTTTTTTTTTGTGGGTTTTAGAAGCTTGTGATAAAACGTTAGACCTTATAGGTACTTCTAGATGGTCTGTATGTCGTCATTGGTTAGTGTCACATGTGAAATTCTAATGAAGGCAATCAAGTTTCTCTTTCTTTTCCATGTTACGGTTTTTGAGGTTCTTCTGGATGGTTTTTTTTAGTGTTATGCATATGTGACACACGAACTTGGTATTATGTAGATTAAAGACAAACAAGAACTGTTTTTTTATAAGGTCTATTGTCTTCTTGTAGTGACAGATTCGTTTTATATACTGAGTTCACTAAAACCTCACAGATACATAAAAATAATATTATTATATTATTAATTATTGTTTTAATAGTCATTTTCTTAATTTTAGTAGTCATGCTACTCACTGTTAAGTGATGTGTCTATATTTATTTTGTAATGTTTTGTAATGCAGATTTGTATTTAAAGTATATAATATACTGGTATGACAGTTCTGTTGCAAATAATATTACTATACAGAGGCAAAATGATCATTTTTGTCCAAAAAAAGTTGTAGCACAGTTGTTTTCAAACCGCAAAAAACAAACAAACAACTAGCCTCTATGCAGCAGCTTATTATTAAGCTACAACTGCCCCAAACAACCTTAGAAGATGGGAATGGTCGTCCAAACTGCTAGACAAAACTGAGAAGATATAAATGTTAATACCACTCCATAAAAGCACTCATACAAATACCCATGGACAAATAGAATACAAGTCGTATAATTGACGTTCAAATAGTGCTAAGTCAAAAGGCCTGCGAACTCAATTATTATCCCTAACAAATATGTTGATTTCCATTTTTCAGTTACTCACCCGTAGTGCTGCATCATTAAGTTGAAGTTTTTCCAACGCATCACGCAGCTCAGGAAATCTATAAAAAATCAATAAAAATGTGGTTTAGTCTGAAGGAATTAACAAAAAAGCTTATGACAAGTACAAACTATGACAGTAAGATAGCAAAGGTTGTACTGGTCAGCATCAACAGGAAAAAGACCACAAAACACCATCGGTGTAGCCTCCTCATATCCTGGCAGAGAGGTCTCCGCTTTTCTTGCAAAATGAGTAATTGTGTCGCCCACCCTCGCATCTGCAACAGACCTTATTGAAGCTGACAGATAACCCACCTGAAAAGTCAAATATTAAATAAGAAACCAATTTAAATGCAAAGCATATGAATTTATACAATAGGAGAGAGCTCCGAGTAGAAGTCTAGAGAGCATATTTAGAGCAAATGATAGCCAACTATTAAGTAGCCAAAATACTGAGAGAACAAACATTCATGAAATTTTCGCAAAATTATAGAGAATTTTGCAAAAAAACCTTTAGTACACTCTGTGGGAGCAGTGCAGAAATATTTTGGCCAAGATGATGAGAAGTTCAATGAAGATATATTGATACTTAAGATTTCTGGAAGAAAGAATTCAAGTAAACAACTGAGTAAACAGTGAGAAAACTTGCCTCACCGGCATAAAGTTCATCAACTTGCAACTGATTGGGTGATAAAACGCCAATTTCATCAGTAAAATAATCCTGCTTTCATTTATCAGAAGTGTCAATTGGCAGTGTTGATAGCATCAAAATATGAAAAATTAAAAAGAAAAAGTACTTAATTTACAATTTTAGTGAAATAATTATGGATGAAAAAAGAATCAATACTAGTTAAACCCCATCAAATACAGGGCATTGATATACAAAAAATATATACATTTTTAGACCCATATTTTATACTATTTTTTGTGATATTGCACTTTAATGGAATGTATTTTTATGTTTTCTTGCAGGTTGTTAAATTTTAGGACTTGAAGCAAAAATGATGAAATTTGGAAAAAAAATGAAGAAGTTGAAAATTTGTTCAGCGTCGACGACGTCGTTTGACAGAGAACATTAACTTAAATAGCGGAACGCTGGAGCCAGAATGGGCGTCGACGGCGCCAATGTCGGTCCAGCCCCTGTTTCTAGAATATTCGATGAATCTGGACGCGTTTTGAAGAGTTTTTGGAGACACCTATTAGAGAACCGATTTTAGGCTTTATTTAGGGCCAAAATTAATCAAAAAAGTGACTCTTCCTGACATTTCATCGCCTCAATTCAACCCTCTACACATCACACATTCCCCCATTTTCATTCCACAACCATTTAGAGTCCATTGTTCTTATAATTTAGAGTATTATAGTGAGATTAAGTGTGAATTCTTCTCTAAGAGTGTTAAAGAAGAAGAAAAGTGAGAGATTTCTTTTTTCCTTTATTTCCTAGAAGAGGCTACAAGAGATTTGTTTTGAGAATGAGTTTCAGATAAATGTTGTTTGTTTATTAGTGTTGTATTAACTTTCTTTTATATATGAAATTTGTGTTTTATTGTATCTTTCTCATGAAGTCTGAATAGTTTACTTTATTTTTCTCTTTACTCTAAGTTATGATGAAATGAAGAGATAATATGGATGTGCTAATATTAAAATATAAAATAAATTGTAATGATTTTTCAACTCCGAACTCAATTTACTTTTCGATCTGGTCAATTGAATTGTTAAAATATGTTGTGATACATATGATCCGGGAAATGGAGATGAGTTCTACAACAGAGTGAAGATCACATTCGATTCCATGAAATAGAACTTCGTTCATGGAATTAAGTGCAAATAAATAGAGAAATATATTTTGTTGGGTGTAGAATTGAAAAATCTTTAGGGTGACGGACTAAAATCCCTAATTCGATCTTAGTGTTTAAAAGCTAAAGCAAGAGTTAACCTTCAAGTGAATGGAAGTGAGAGCTCTAGAGTGGGAGTCAGTATACTCCTAGCCTAGCCATGAATTTAGGAACTAATCCTGAGATTAGCCAATGATTTTTTATAACACTATATCATGGTAGAGAGTTAAAACTGCTCCTATTTGACACAATACATATTTGAACCATTTATCTCATCTTATTTTACCAAAACTTCATTGTAGTAGGAAATATGTTTTTTCACATAAAAAATCTTAATCACATAAACATAGTTTAATAGTTTAATAATTAATGTTTAAACTTTGTATTTCAGTCTTGTTAGTAGTTAAATAATTTAGTTCTGATAATATCTCAACATTCGAAATTACTGACAGTAATTTCGTTTTAACTTTCTGTGATGTTCCTTGTAAATTTATCATTTTAAATTTAAACATTTCCCGTGGGATCGATATTTGAGGCTTAAATAAAAAGTCATTTATTACTTGATAACGATATGTATACTTGCGTACAATCCCAATATTATTGATAAAATTTCTAATTCATAAAATATTACATCAAGCTTTTGACACCATTGCATAGCGGAGTCAACTATATAATTTTTACACAACAATATAATTTCGAGATCAAGATTTTAAGGCGCTGTTGTCAGGGAAGATAACGGTAAACTAAATAGATTTGATAAATTATGAAATTTAAAGAATTAATTAAAAAAATAGAAAAAAAAATAAAATTTTTTTTTTCAAAGATCCAAAAGGAAAATAAATTTTTATGTAAGAGTTATTTTTAAGAAATTTTTATTTGCTTATTATATTTGTTTATGCGAAATATTATATCTGAATGTTTAATACCTTACGATTTCGAAGTAGAGCGTACTATTAGAAAAATTCGAAAATAACAAAAAGAAATTAAAAACTTAAACGAAATGGCTAATAACTTAAATAATCAAATAAACTAAAATCGACAAAGACCTTTAAAAGGTTATGATAATCCGACAGCAGATGAACTTCACTTGACTATTCAAAATCTTGAAGTTGCTGCTAATTCATTTGAGCTTAAATCTGTTATTATCCAAATGGTACAAAATAATCAGTTTGGAGGATCACCCACTAAAGATCCAAACTTACATCTTGCTAGTTTTCTTGAAATTTGTGCTACATTTAAATATGACGGAGTGTCTTGTGATATTGTCAGGCTTAGACTTTTTCCTTTTTCATTAAGGGGTAAAGTCAAGGCTTGGTTAAATTCATTAGCACCTAGATCTAATAGAACTTGGGAAGAACTATCACAAAAATTCTTAGCTAAATATTTTTCACCCTCGAAAACTGTTAAGTTTAGAAATGATATTACATATTTTTGTCAGTTTGAAGGGGAATCGATATATGAAACTTAAGAAAGATTTAAAGATCTTCTTAGAAAATGTCCACACCATGCTCTACCAGATTGAATAATAATTCAAATATTTTATAATGGATTAGTAGGATCACTTAGATCTATTACAGATGCTGCTGCGAGAGGATCACTAATCTCAAAACTTTTTGATAAAGCATATTCTTTAATTGAAGAAATGACTACTAACAATTTTCAATGACCCTCTGAAACGGTAAATCCTAAGAGAGTAGCTAGTATTCATGATTATGATGTAATGTCTATTTTAGCATCTCAAATTGCTGTTATTTCGAAAAATATTGATCAAATAGGAGTGAACTATTCTCAAATACCCCCAGTATTAGAGGAAAATTCACTAGGACAGATCATTGATACTCAATCATCTTATGAAACTTTAAATGCTATAAATAATCGAAATAACAATCTCTATTCTAACTTTTATAATTCTGGATGAAAAAATCACCCTAATTTTAGTTGGAATAATTATAACAAATCGGTAAATCCCTCCGAAAATTTAAATAACCGAGGATATCCTAGTTATCGATCTTATTATCCTCCTGGATTTAACTCGAATCCTAACCCACAAGTTAAGTAAAAGAAGTTGACAATGGAAGAAGTAATGTTAAACATGGAAAATTTAATATAAAATTAAGTGGCTGCTATTAAAAAATATTGAAAATCAACTAGGACATATTGCTACTGCACTCAATAACTGACCTTCTGGAATTCTTCCGAGTATGGTAGAAGTTAATCCAAAAGATCAAAATAAGGAGCAAATTAAAGTTATTCAATTACGAAGTGGAAAAAAAATAAAAACAATGTTCCAAAAAAAAACTGAAGTTGATGAAGAGAAGAAAGCAATGGAAAGTGACCAAAATGAAAATTAACAAACACAAGATCCTTTAGAAAAATCATTACCTCCGTTTCCTCAAAGACTGAAGCAAAAGAATAAAGATAAACAATTTACAAAATTTTTGGAAATCCTTAAGAAGTTAACGATAAACATCTGTTGAAACTTTGGAACAAATACCAAGTTATGTAAATTTTATGAAGGATATACTAAACAAAATAAACAAGTTTACAGATCATGAGACCGTTGCACTTAGTGAAGGGTGTAGTGCTATTATTCAGAAAAAGCTTCATGAGAAATTAAAAGATCCCAGTAATTCTACTTTACCTTGTGCTATTTGTGAAAAGTTTTTTGGAAAAATTTTATGTGATTTAGGAGCAAGTATCAATCTTATGGCTTTATCAATATTTAAACGTTTAGATTTGGGAGAGATTTCTCCTACTACTGTAACTCTTCAGTTAGCTGATCAAGCAATAACTTATCCAAAAAGAGTTATACAAGATGTATTAGTAAAAGTTGATAAATTTATTTTCCCTGTAGACTTTATAGTATTGGACATGGAAGAAGATAAAAAAATTCATATTATTTTAGGGAGACCATTCCTTGCAACAAGAAGAGCTGTGATCGATGTGCAAAAAATACTACATTTCTTGCAACAGGCAAAGAATCACTGCTAGTAGTTGGGCTTTTAGTTAGCAGGAAAGGTTAGCATTCCCTGTTAGCTTTAACCTAAATACTACATGCTGCTAAATCAGAAATGTGATGTAGAAAGTTTGCTTACTTTAATCACTACCTCATGCTGGATTTATTATTGGTCATTAGCACACTAACAAGCTTGTTGGGCCTTGTTTTATTGCCTGTTCTGGCCCTCTCTGTTCGAAATACATGCACAAGTTGGGATTTAATTCTAGAGGCTTTTTTTGAAGATTTTAATTTGGTGGCCTTGTTTTATGTTTCCTTGTTGCCCTCCTACTCGAAACATATTTAGGTGACTTTTATTTGACTTTGGGGCTCTTAGAGGTTTGCTTTGGTGGATGGATTTTGCTTCCTGTTGTTCCCTCTATTCGAATATATGTTGGAATGTTTTTTTTTGCGCTTTGAGTAGCTCTTTGGTGGCTCGATTTTGCTCTTTCTGCTGCTGCTCTTGTTCAAATACATGTTGGGATTATTTCTTGCTTTGAGCAACACTTTAGTGGTTCGGTTTTGCTCCCTGTTGTTGCTCCTGTTTGAATGCATATTGGAATCTATTTGATGTTTTGAGGTTTAGTTTCATTTCTTATTGAGGTTTTCCTAGTCGAAATATATGTTGGATGAAAATTTGGTTTTCTTTTAAGCTAGGGAGCTTGTTTTGGACTGGGTTTTATTTCCTAGTTGCCCTTGTCTGTGAGTCTTCCTGCTATGTTTCTTCTGCTTGGTTTGGGGTTTGTTGTCCCCTTTGCTGCTTTCCCTAGTCGTGGGCCTTCCTGCTAGTTCCTGGGTGTGGGTGCGGGTTGGTGTTCTATCCTGACATCCCCTGGCCGTGAACCTCCCGGTTGTGTTCTCTTGTTTTTGTTGGTGTTAGCTGGTGGTTTCCCTTTAGCTGCTCCTACTTGTGAGCTTGTGGTTGTTGGTTTGGGTTTGGTGGCTCCTCTTGTTGCTCCTACCCGAGAGCCCTTTGTGTTGGTTGGTTCCTTTGCGCACCTGCTTGGTGGCACCTTGTTGCCCTAGCCGTGAGCACCTACATGGGATTCTTTGAATGATGTTGGGATCATACAACATTGGAAACTTTTGATTTGATGTGGAATTGAATGATTTGAGAATCGTGAAATAGAATGCCTTAATTTTTGTTGTTTGGAAGAATTTGAATGTCCCTTTTCGAGGAATGATTTGTTAAATGCTTGGAGATGTTTCAGGGCTCAATCTTGCGGGGCCGAATTGATTTCAATATAAAAAAGAAGAAGAAAGAAAGGAGAAAAGGAGGAGAGTCTCTTTTGGCATGTTAGGGAAGGCTTGGGGATGTGCCCATCTCATTGCTCAATCGGGAAGTCCCACCAGTTGGATGTTTTAGACTAACCCTCCTACCGCTTTGGTTTTTCTTTCCTAAATTGATTTTGGAGGGGGGTTAGCCTTCTTCTTTTTCATTTCTTTGCTTCTCAGTTCACTTTCCTTGCTTCTTGGTTTGGGTTTTACGTGCTTATGTTCGAAACATAAGTGCATTCATATAGCTATGGCTATATGTGAAACCATCAAGCAAAGTCGTAAATTGGACGGTCTTTTGGGATATTAGGCCTTTATGATAAAGACATTCTGTGGTAGAGGAATAATATTCCATCCTACGACATCGGGACTCAATCTAGAAACCCGGTGAATTGTAAAATGACGATATTATTCACTGACACTAAACTAGCAGGACATCATTGTCTTCTTAGGTTGTTGGTGGTCCTAACCCAACAGTGTGATTAACTTGTGGATAATCATATTTTCAATAAAAAGAAAATTATAAGAATAGATACGATAAAAACAGATACGTTATTTTCTAAATATTTTGACTACCAAAATTTAAGCTACTTTTCTTCTATGCATGAAACCCATATAAGCATGCCAAAATATAAATTTTAAATAACAAAATTCGATTATCCACTTGTCAATCGCCGGTATTGGACTAAGGAGTATCCACCAAAGTTGGTATCGTAAAACACGTTTCTAGTTGAATGTCGGGCTCTATACATACGGGTGACCAATAGTTATCTTTGGAATCCCTCGATAATACCTAATTCTGAGTCTAGCCCGACCCAAATGCTTACGGCTTTCTTTGTTTCTTTGGATTTTTTTATGTGATTTCCTACGGTTTTATCAAAATCGAATTTTTATGTGTTTTCTTACAGTTTCCTCGAAATCTTTGTAAAGCACTTCTGATTTCTTTCTTTCGGATTTTCTTCGTGTTTTTCGACGGTTTTTCCTCGATTTATTTTGGGTCATCTGCCGCCTTTTCTCAAGTCTTTCAGAAGTTGCCGACCTGTCAGGTATACAGGTTTGTTTTACATTTACAGCGTATACTTTTGCTACTGCACGCTTTCTTGCGTATACACATAATTCATGCCTGTAATATTACTGTTTACTGTTTACTACGTTCCATAGCATGTTCCCTTTTATAATTAATGTTTCTTCTAAAGACTTGCAGGGGACTTTTAGGTTAGAAGTCACTAGGACACCCGGTTTAGGGGGTATCCCGTAGCGAGCCACTGACCCAACAACTGTACATTTATACACACCACAACCCTGAGCCTATAATCGATATGCTAAGGATCTTAGAGTAGTCCTTCCAAGAAGCGGAGCGTGGAAGCAAGCGAACGGAGGGCGACGATCAAGATCACGATGATGAGTTGTAGGATGTCTCCTTAGAGTTAATGGTCCAATCGTAGGATAGTTGGGAAGTCACCGGGGTTCTACCTCGATCTATGACATCCCCTATCTTTCACTCCATTGACTCATGAAAATAATTGTTCCTCTTTTGAGTCATTCCCTTTTGGTTTCTTTATATTTAACCTTGGAAACCTAAACTTTGCAATCTTGAAGACAAAATCACTGATCTCAATCAAGAGTCTTCTTAAGTGATTTTGGTCATTTAAGATGTAATTAACTTTAGGGGTTTGCCTCTATAGGGAACTTAAAGAATCCAACTTAAAATAAACCCTATTTAATCTCTCATAGGGGAAGTTGTCGGTCAACATAAAGGTTTACAGACTAAAACGGATGTCATAAAATCTTTAGTTTATTTAATCAAGTCACGTAAGTCATATGTATATTCCTTTGATAGATGTATCGCTTACAGTGTTGTGCTCGATCATTTAAACTATTGTAGATATGAGATCTGTTCAGTCTTGGATTTCAAAAAAGTAAAATATTACCTTTTCTCAAATTATATATATAAATTAAATTAAACCTCTTTTAAAATTGGGCGTCGAGATATCCATTTCCGCGGCCAACAATTTCTAATTTGGCGACCAACAATGATATCGATATTATTCTTAAGAACAAAAATACAAAGAGAAATGTTAGCAATATTTTTAGTAAACTCACAAAAGAACCCTAGAAAAAGGAAGTCAACAAACTTCAACGTTCATTGTACACAAGCAACAACTTTCATGATTTCAACCCAATATTATATTTTAATACAACTCACTTTATATTTATAAGCATTAAAGTACACATTATTACATAATTTTATAGAGGAAAAATAAAGGTACAAAAACTTCCTGATTAGATTGCATAATTGATGGACATCTTACTTGAGTGAAGAAATCATTGATTGTAAAGATCCAAAAGTTCCTTCCTTGTATTGGATCTACAATAGAAGATTGTGTGTATGTGTTTTCAAGAGAGAGGGAGAGAGAAGACGTCCCGTAATAATTGAGAACTTACAAAATTAGGATATGTCTACATGGAATGAGAGATTTCATATTATTTCTTCAATGATATTCAATATATTACTTGATTGCTCTATCCATGATTAAGGATGATTATAGCACATTATTTTCCTAGAAACAAAGTATATATTCATAACTGCATAACAAAATCAAAATTGAATTATTTCTAAATTTAAGTGAAGAACATGATGGAAACCAACTCTATCATGATGAGACAGCATAACAGCTTCCAACGTAGGAAACCTTCCATATAGTATCAATGATAATACTTTTTAATAATTGAATTATCATTAGATTTTTTCCCTATTTATACTTTGCTGACCAACTTCTATGGTGTTAGTTCCACTTGCAAAGCATTTCAAAAACGTATTGAAAATCAATTAATTGTCACAAAAAATTTAATTTCGGCTATGAAAAAATAATTTTCTATCTTGACGTTTATGTTTTGCATCACTAGCAAATAAAGTCTAAAAGAAGGAACCCCTAAAGGTGTCCCTCCCTTAACAAATGACTCCATAAAAATTTCACTCTATAAGAGACCTCCTCCAGCAAATAACATGGAAAATTTAGTAAGAAAATTTCCAAGCAGTGTATTTATTAAGACATAATAAAGGAAGAACCTTTGTGATAATTCAACATCTTCACCCCTCAAAAATTTTCCCATTAAGCCTTGATGACCCTGACTTGATCACTAAGCAGACTAAAAACTCTATAGAAATACAAACCTTAAAGACTACTAGAATCTTGGAGACCAACGAAAACTGTCCCTAAGAACTAAAGGTAAGCTCAACATAGCCCTGACGATTGATATTTTGATATACATCATGATAATTGACACCATAGGTATCATGAAAGAGGCCATAGCTTTCGTTGTGAACATTATCATAGTGAATAAAAACTAATTATAAAAGAAAGATGTTCTTGCTTTGAAGCTAATCATTTCTTACTTATGTATATTTACTTGAAATCTTTCATTAGTATTTAATAACTAATAAAAACAGTATAAAGTTTATTAAGCTTAAATTGGTATATATTTCTAAGAGATTCTAGTTAAGCAGATATAGAAAACTTTTTTGGCCATCCTAGCATAATTTTGGTCGGCATGAAAACTAGATTAAGAGGCAGTTTCCTACCACTTGCAAGTCCAGAATAGATACGTAAATGATGCATATTAAGCAAGACTAAAACGGTTTAAGAAATTAAATTCTAATTTCAAAGCTAAAAATAGCTAATAACATCAAGATTTATGATGGTCTTCATTCAGAAATAAAACAAAAGTATGACATTTTGAACTTATAACTATAAATGAAGTTCATCAAAAAATCCGCAAGAGGATGAATTGATGATATGTTCCTTGTATAAAAGAAAAAGAGTATCAAACAAATTTCCACTATAAGAGAAGACTCATCTGAAGTGAGAGCCCGAATTTTTAAAATAGAAAAAGAAAATCAAATTGGCAATTGTCCTTCCCTAAAAGAGAAAAGAAGAAAACAAGAGGGAAATGGAGAAAGATGACGCAAGAAAGACAATGAGCAATCTCATCATTATAAGGCAAGGCGAGATGAAGGGGAGAAATGCAAAACAGGGAGAAAGGGGGAGGCAAAAGGAAAAAGAAGAAGTACAAAAGCGAGATAGAGTGGGGGAGAGTAGATCAAACCAAAAACAATGCAAGCGAACACTAGTGAACATGGGTTTGTGCTGCAAATGTGTGTGCTCGAGCAACTGCATTGACAAGCAGGATCACTCAAGCAGAGCAGCGAGCAAGTTTAGACAGACAAGCAATCCTCGATTGGGCGCACAACGTTGAATCGTGGCTGACCGGTTAATGTAATTTTTAATAACGTTTAGTGTTTTCTTTATTTCAGTATATAAGTTTTGATTTATATCTTTATTATATTTTGTTAAGTTTTTTTTAATTAGTGATGCTAGCTGAGTAGTTTGGAGAAAGAAAAGGGAGAAGTATAATGTTATTTACTATTAAGAGAAATCCGATGAAGTTAATTAATCAAATTTAAGGAGATTTTGTATTTTGACAATAAATTTGAAATTAGGCTAATTCAATGAAATAATTTGATAAATAAATTTTAAAAATAGACTAATGGATTATCCATAGATAATCAATATTATGAATATAGATCTAAGGTTTAATGAAACTAGATTAGAGAGTTAATTTAAAAACATTATGAAGAATTCTTTTATACAACTTTATCTGACAAATAAAACCACTTTAATAAATTTAAAGATTTCAGAGTTGTATTTTTATCCTTAAAGTCTCAAAAATTAATTTTTTTTATAAATTAAATAGATTTAAAACATAGGTCTTACATAAGAGCTAATGAATGATTGTAAAACAAAAAAAAATTTATGAAAAACTATTTTCAATTAAACTAAATATTAAATATGAAGACTTGTAAATTTAGTGCTTATAGATTGATAATTATAAATTTGGTCAAATAAATGACGAATACAGACAGCTTTCAAGATGTTAAAGAACAACTATTAGTAAGATTTGTTAAATGTAGATCAAATCTAAAACAAATATAATTTCATAAGTATCTTATTCTTTACTTATGTTGATAGAAATAAAAGTATTTTGAAGAGTTAAGAATGAGGTTGCAAACGAAAGCTAGTGCTTGCACATTAAATTTCATGTGAAAACACTTATTTCAAAATTATAGTAGTATTTTTGTTTTTTTAAACCAATTGCATGGATAAATATATATTGTTTAATAGCAAAATTTTATCAGGGTTCATCTATTCTTTAATATTACTGGTTATATTGATATAAATATCTCATGTCTCGCAACATGATTGATTTTTATGTATTAATTTTAAAATAATTGAAAATGTAAATGATGTGAATTATATAGAGTGATTATATGTGCATACTAACTCATGAAATTCACCTTCATATGATACTAGAGGGGAAAGCCAAGATACTCGTGCACGTAAATGTTGACCTCATTTTTAATGAGGCTTAGCCTCCTACTCCCAAAACCCATAATCTAGCCTTAGGAGTTCTTTGTTGATCATCCTAGCAGACTAGTAATGGAGTCCACCTCCCGTAAAACTTCAAACTATTTCTTGACTCATTTTTGTAAAGAACTCGCCTGAGTGGTTCCAAGCACTCAACTTATAGTTGCAAGGGCTAAGGACCAACATGTAGAGGACCCGAAAATGAGTTCCTATAGGATTAAACGGTCTTAGGTAAACCCTTTGTGACTCGATTACTCACGAACGACGCAATTCACGCACTCACTGCACCACACACGACTGACTTGATTTGACTTGCCCATCGGTGAGTTTGTCCGGACGACCCCCATGACGAAACAGACTGTACCGACGCGTTCGGAATGTCAACTTTAGCTAGGAAGGACACCCATATTGCTAGGGTTACACGCGCGGGCCCGGACTCAACCCAAGTTCAACTCGGGTTCGATTTGAGCTAGACTCGGGCTGAATAAGGGTTAAATAATTTTGAATTTCAAATTTTCAATTTTCAAATAGGCATTTAATCTCGTTTTAATTGAAAGTTAAACATTTTCCTTTTGAATATGCTTCATTAATGGAAATAATTTATTTCCCCGCCAATTGCTTTCAGAATAACGGCTCCCCCGCTCCAATTCTAAAAGGAAGGATCGCTTCTTCCTCCGGGATCTTCCTCCTTTGCCTCTCCCGAGCTCTTGCTCATCTACCTTCGCTCGACAACCTTCTCCTACTCGATCCCGCTCCCCTCTATGCTCGAAAACTCCTCTCTCTCGCTCGCCCTCCTCGCGCCTGCTCCTTCGCCTCACCTCCCTCGATCCCGCTCGACCTCGCTCACCCGCTCCTCTCTGTGACTGGATCAAATCCCTCAATCGAAGCAAATCTGCTGCCCGCTCGATCCCGCTCTCCCACTGCGCTCGACAGACCGTCACTAGCCTCACCCGCTCCTCTCTGCGACTCGATCGCAGCCCCCGATCGAAGCATCTGCTGCGCCACTACCACTTGACCGAAATCCCTCTCGACTCCTACCCTCTCTCGCGTGACAGAGGTTCCTTGGTCCTCTTCGTTTGTGCGACCAGAAGCCCTCCGTCACCTCCTTCCTCGTCTGACAGTTTCGGCCTCCACTCATTCACGAACCAAAGCCCGCGACCTCTCTGTTCGGAAGCTCCCATCGTGGCCCTCGTCCTCCTCCCATGCGGCACCCAGCTCGATTCGACCTCCCTCTTCCTCACGCACGCAGGAGAAGCGCCCGAATCTCTCCCTCACTCGACTGAAGCTGCTAGCCTCCTTCTAGCCAGCGACCCGCTACTTCCCTTTCCCATTCCTTGTTGTGTCCCTGCTGTGTCGAAGTAAGGTAAGGACAGGTATATTCTTTCAGCTATTGAATCTTATGGCTATTAAATTGTTTACATAAATTTGAAATGGAATCCTCTCCACATGAAATTATTCTTACTGATTTTGGAGAAATATAAACAATATTTCAATTATATGTTATCGTTAATTTTAAGTGCTTAGTTGCTGGTTTTATGTTTCAAGTATCTAAATGCAAATATTGTGAGGTTACAATGATCATTTACTTGTTGGTTTTAAATGCTCCGTTGTTGGTTCATGTTTCAAGTACTTAAATGCAATATTGTGAAGTCCAATGACTATTTACTTGTTGATCTTAATTACTCATTTGTTGATTTCATGCTTCGAGCACTTGAAAGGAAATACTACGAGGCCCGAGATGACCGTTATTCTAGGGCTTGAATGCTTCTTTGCGGGTCTATGTTCTTTTATTTATGAATGCCTCCCTTGAGGGTTGTTTTACCTGTTGTTTGATGGGTTTAAATATTGCAATTTTCAGGGCTTTGCCTACTGATTCACGTACTATTTTAGAGCCGGTTTGTTAATTGATTTCAAAGAGTTTACACACTATCTTAGGCTGGATTTCCTAACTGATTTTAGGACATTTAAGATTAATGCTTTGAACTTACATAAGAGTTGTTTGAGAATTTTAAAATTACTATTTTATGGCTTATTTTGAGATCTTTGTCTATTGTTTTGGGGCAAATTTTGAGAGCTTTGCCTACTGTTTTGGATGCATTAAACCTACCATCTGCGGGGTTGTTTTAATCAATGTTTTGAGGCATTTTGGTGGACTAATTTTGAGGCAATTTACACATTATTTTGGCGAGATTTATGTAGCCTTTAAGTGTTGATTTACATGCGGTTTAGAATTGGTTTTACGGACCCCTTTTTGCCCACTGTTTTGGGTTTCAATTGATTGTTATTTAAACGCTTTTAAGTCGATCCGCTTGTTGTTATCGCCCTTGACTTTACTAGTTTTGGAAGTGGTTTTGTCTCATCTTTCTTTTGTTTTACTTCTTTTTACATGGTTAAGTCAAAAAATAGAAATTTTTGATTTAATTACTTGGAAGACACATAGAAATATTTGAGGATTAGTTGGAAAAAACACTTAATTGGGGGTATAACACTCTAAATCACTTTAAGCACAAGTTAAAGTGTAGGCTTCCTAGATTTTAGGAGCACACCATAGGTGAGAGTCCATCCACCTAGCCTTCAGTGTAGGTTTCCTAGATTTTAGGTGTACACCATAGGTGAGAGTCCATCCACCTAGCCCTCAGTGTAGGCTTCCTAGACTTTAAGTGCACACCATGGGTGAGAGTCCATCTACCTAGTCCTCGGTTGAGTCTTTCTAGACTTTAAGAGCGCACCCTAGGTGAGAGTCCATCTACCTAATCCTCAGTGTAGGTTTCCTAGACTTTAGGAGGACACCTTAGGTGAGAGCCCGTCTACCTAATCTCTGCAGTGTAACTTCCCAAGGTTTTAAGAGCATACCCTAGGTAAGAGTTCACTCACCCAATCCTCGAATGCACAGTGAAACTAGACATTTGACCCTAATTCACAAACTGATTAAGACACTGGACATAAGGATGCACCGAGGCGTAGTTCATGCTTCTTTAATTAAATCAACAGTGAAATTCTCGCAATGACTTAACCTACAGTAAAACCTAGTACATCGGGATTTGAGCTTCAATATTACACTCAAATCTTCCTAGCAATTGGGGAAATTTGTTAATGCCACATATCAATCATCGGACTAGGATAAGTCTAGGGTCGAAGTGGCGGAGGCTATGACGATATTGCTTATGTGTGCTTAATCGAGGGATACGAAGTGAGATTATTATAATAGTATCTCCTACCTCAAGAATCTTCTATAATAGAGGAAAGGATCGATGATGCTATTCGCCGACCCTTGGTGGAATTGTTGCCCCCGACGCTCTTAGATTGTCAGTAGTTCTAGCACGAATAGAGTGACTAACTTGTGGACTACACGGCTTTACAAAAATATTTACGAAAATAAAACAAAATCTTGTTTGCATGTTAAAAAGAACTCTGCATAAAAAAAAACTTAAACAACAGCTTTTGCATGAAAATCAAATAATTTTTCTATGAAAATTTATAAAAGTTCATGGTTAGTCATTTGGATTGAGGTTAATAACTACCTCCTGTAGATTGTCAAATTAACAACTCTTACTCAAGGTCGGGAAGCACACAGCCCAGCTCTGAGCCCCTACTTTTATCAATGTCTTATACACAGTCTTGATCTGTCATATGTAGTTACAGGTTTCTTTTGCTTGCGATTTCTACTACTCATTTTTATGACTTTCATACTGGGTTTTCTTGACTTATTTATTTTTCTTGCAAGTATGTTTAAATATGTTGCAAATCATACTATGATCACAATATTAATCGCACAACAGTAGCAGATGCTCAGATACGCTTTTACAGTTTATGTAAAGCATTTTACTTTACTGCATTTTACCTTTTAAGTAACTTTTATTTACCTGCAATTTGACTACTCTGCATGCGAAACGAAAACAAAAACAAAACAAAACCAAACATTGACACCAAAACTGTGAAGCAAAAGCACCAATCTCAAACACTTAAACCCTGGAGTTGTCACGACGATAGGAGCTTGGAATCAACTTTGTGGGCAGCACGACGAGGAATTCAAGCCGAGCAGCAAGAGGATCTTCTTCAGCATTATCCCTTCCTAGTATAATAACAACCCATAGGACTTCGATGTATCTCGCCTAACGCGATGTAAATCCTCACACTCCCTTTTTAGGCTCCTGTACAACCATGTTGTGCAGCGTAAGTGCTAACCCGCATTACGTTCCGAGGTTTTCGTGTGACACGACGTAAACTCTCTTATCTCTGTGTACTATTTACATAATCGGGTATTATGCAAATATAAGTCCCAAATAATAAAATTGACAGGAATGAACAATTGAATAACATCATCTATAAAAATGCAGCCACACAATAGGATAGTTTGGGATGTCACTGAGGTATCTCCTCAGGATCTATGACATCCCCTACATGTTCCTTCCTTTGGACTCCCGAAATAACTGTTCATATTTGAGTCACTCCCATTTGTCTTTCCACGTCCTACCGTGAGAACCTAAACTTTAAAATCATGAAGAATAATATCTCTGATCATTATCGAGAGTTTTCTCAAGTGACTCCAGTCATTTGAGATGTAATTAACTATAGAGGTTTTTCTTTATAGAGAACTTGGAACCCAGGTAAAATAAACCCTATTTAATCTTCGTATTAGACGAGAACTTGTCGGTCATACATAAAAGGCTCGCAAACCAAACGGATGTCACAAATCTCTTAGTTTGCAAGATTTGGTCTATCGCTGAGATCTACACTTATCTTTCGGGAGGGTGTAATATTCACAGTATCAGACACGATTATGCAAACTATTGGACTAATAAGATTCATTTGGTCTAATTTTTCAAAAATTAAAACATACTACTTTTAAAACTCAAACTATATATCTATTATATTAAATTATTAAATTTAAAAATTATTTTCATATCTATAACCAAAAATTTGACCGACAGTAAATTAAAAAATAATATATATATTGAAATATCCTAATTGCTATAATTTAGATTGTGCTCTAACGAAAGGAAATGATATAGATAAGACAATATTATGTATAGTCAAATGTTTTGAATATTTTTATGATCATAAATTGAATAATAAAATGTCAATTGCTTTTAAACTAATTCTTTATGTTTAACTAGCATACATGTTGCCATCTTCTTTGTTACAGTACTATGATTTAGAAATATGAATATTTATTGGTTGTTGATAGCTCGTTGGGATTCAAACCAACATTTTCAAGTTAACAGTTTGGAGTATAAATGAGTGGTAAAAATGAAAAAGTGCATAGCAAACAGGGTCAACAAAGAAAAAGGTAAATTTATAATTGTTTTAATTTAGATTATTTTCATTAGTGGCTCTTTCAAATTTTCAAATAATTACTAATCAACGATAAAAAAATTTAATTTCATTGTTCGACCATTTGCTCCCGCCCTAGAATCTTAAAAACCCCTAGGCCGATTCATGCCATCTAAGTCTTAAAAGTCAACAATTGTTTCTCCCAACTCATTCTATATAAACACCCAACAAAAATACTATCACAATTAAAAATGAAATCCACACTAATAAACTTTAATAAATGAACTTCCTAAATTTACAAGTTCAAAAATCATTTTATAATAAATAGTCAATTATTTAAGCTATGTAACCAAAATCAGAGTTTTTTTTTGGGTTTAATATTGTCCTATAAAAAATCAACCCTATAAAATTATTTTATGGCATCATCATCACTAGACTTATACAAATTATTTAGGAACCGCTTTATAAATCCTAATTTTGCAATTTATTCCAGCATAACAATGAAGTATATTTTTACTTGCCTTATCTTTAATAGATAAGATGCCCGCCTCTCCTTCAATATAATCATTCCTAAGTCTATTATTTATAATTTTGCTACACATTCACCTTAAAAATCTCATTTACATCACGATGTACTTATAGATATCAATATTTTTTTATTGCCAAAAACTTAGATACATGCAACTTTATCGTCGAATTGCAATTTTAAAAATTTATATTTAATCTTCATCATATCCTCTTATAGCAAAAATACTCAAGTCACACCCCAACTACACCCTCCCTTAAGGGTCAACTGAAGTGTGACAGAGCCGGGCAATTTAGTCAGACCAAATTCTCGCCAACACCTGTTATGACTTGAAAAAACTAGGACCCATTTGGTAAAGAATCAATCTAGCAACATCACTGTAGATGTACTTAATTTATTTTATTTCATAATTCATTCATATTCATGTACTTGAAAGCGTAGAAATCATATAATCAAAATTTATATACAGAGACATTAAATTCAACATAACAAAATACATACCCAAAATGATGTATACTGTTTAAAACTTTACAAGTGCAAAATTTGTACACATCCTACTTGCCCTCGTGCTCTTTACCTCTTTCTACAAAGTCAATAACATTGGGGTAGCTATGATAATTAAGGCTAAAATAAAATTTTATAGATATAAGATAATAATGTGCATGCTCATATGTAGCTCATATAAATATCAACAAAATATGTCACAACATGTTATAATCATATAAAACATGTAAAAGAAAATATATGTAACACAGAAAATCATGATTGTTGTATAAAATCTATATTTCATACATTTATGTGTAATCATAATCATACTTGAAAGAGTCATCTATCTAATTGTAGAAATGTCATTTATACTTGTATAAATTTCAACTATTTGCATGTCATGTCATATCATAGGGTCATCACCAATCCCAAAGGCTATATTAACTATTGATAAACGTTGGGCCCCTCCAACATAACAATTATCAATAGCCCCCTAATTTCAACGGCTCCATACATTTCTTCTTCGTTTGATCACAACGGTTTCTAAAGTTTCGTCTCCATCTGAATATCATAAGTCGGGAATTTCATCGTTTCTTATCATCCGTACTTACAAGTATTCATCTAATAGTCTATATATAACATCAAGTGTGACATTTATTAAATCATAATTTTTGTAGCAAACATTTATCATATGCATTTCATATATCATATGCATGAATGAGAGTAAAAAAATACCAACAATAAATGATTTTATAAACATATTTATCAAATTAATAACAAAGTAAAAACCATAGATATCGTAAGACAAATCAAATTTGCATTCATATAATCTATGCAAGTATTCATCCATAATATGCAAAAAACTCTTAAATACAACAACGTCAAACAAAATCACATAGAAACTTTTAGACTTATTTTTCTTATCAAAGGATTATTTCACTGAACCGATGGAGCAACCCTGTGACGAGTTTCCTCAAGCTCGTCTCAAGCTCTCCGCCTAATTTAAACAACCTAGAATTCATAATCCCTTAGAAATTCATAAAATTCAAAATTGAGATCTTAATTTAACCCTAAATATAATTTTCTTGCTTTAAATTACCTCAAAAGGGCTTCTTGACAAAATATGCCTCCCGATACCTTCCTATTTTATTCCCGCTTCTTCCTTTCACCCCAACCTTTCTCTAACTCGTGAAATGGATTTACCGGAAAGCGAGCTCTCTGTTTAATCGTATCGTGGTTGTCACACAAAGCTACAGCAATAGAAAACACATTGAATGCATGAATTCATGGCAAATATCAAAACAAAAATATGGAGAAGGAAATGAATGTCACGAATATCATAAAAGGCTGGTTTATACTCACTGCCTTTCTCCCAGAGCTTCCAGCTGAGCGCAACGGCTCCCCGCCTAGCCACTCAACCCGCCTTGCTACAATAATAAGCCATCGAACACTCCAGACGAGCAAAACTGAAAGATGGAGGAATGAAAGGAGTGCAGCAATTAACGTGATCCTACGAAATTCCTACCCATTTGATTGCATCCAACCAATGCATGCGCACATAAATGCGAAGGTCGATTGAATACAATAATTCGAGAAAAAGAAAATTAATTAAGGTTAATTAAACTTTTGCTTCATAATTTTAATATCTTCTCATACATTAAAAAATCATGCACGGTCCTTTATATCAAATTGATCAAATCAACATATAGAATTTTATAAAATTGATTCGGTCAAACTCTGAGGGATGCGATATTTGGGTTAAAATTGCCAATTTGTTTTGCTTGATTTCTCGAAATTAGGTGTTATAGCTTAAAGGGTATTTCTCCACCAAAACTTAACTTTAAAAAATTATATCCTCATCAATATTCCTTTTTTTTCTATATAATAGATCAAATATATTTAACTCTCTCATACTTTCATTTTATTTTAAACATTGTCATTGTCGGTCTCAAGCCCGGATGTGAAAAGTGAAGGGTTGCATTAGGTACTCGACAGCCAGCGTAAAACTTATCAAAAAAATCATGAGGTGAATCATTTTGATTATTGTATAAGTGCTAGGGCGTCCCCTGGAAGCGACACGCTGTATATCCTGAATACAGTGAAAAGTGTGCAAAGGCCTCTACACTGGCGCCCGGGTGTAGTGTCAAATAAGCAACGGTTCTCATATTACGGATGAATGCGGGTAAAGAAATTAGTCCATGAAACTAATGAAACTAATATTAGAATAGGATATTGGAATATAGGTACTCTCAATGGTAAATTAATGGAATTAGTTAGGAAAATTAATATCTTAAGTATTCAAGAAATTAAATGGGTTGGAGAAAAGGCTAAGGAGATTGATAATTTAGGTTTTAAACTTTGGTATTCTGGTAAGAGTCGCACTAGAAATGGTGTAGGTGTAATTATAGATAACAGTTTGAAAGATAATATTGTAAAAATTAATAGAGTTGGAGATAGAATTATAGTCTTTAAGATTATCATCGATAGTGAGATTTTTAATATTATAAGTGCTTATGCTTCTCAACTAGGTTTAGATACAAGGTTTAAAGATAAATTTTGGAATGACTTGGAAGACTTAAAACAAATGATACCTCTTGAATAAAGAATTTTTATTGGAGGAGAAGTAAATGGACATGTCGGTAGAGTGGTAGAAGACTTCAGAAATACTCATGGTGGCTACGGTCTTCAAGTAACTAATGAAGAAGGTAGAGCTATTTTAGATTTTCTTTAGCGTATGATTTTGTTATTACTAATATTTTATTCAAGAAAAAAAATGAACATTTTATTACATATATGAGTGGATCCAATAAAACGCAAATTGATTATTTTCTTATGAGAAGAAGAGATCGTCGAGATTGTAAAGATTGCAAGGTCATTCCAAGTGAGAATTTAAGTACCCAACATCATTTATTAATTCTAAATTTTAAGATGAAGAGTTGTAAAAATTGGTAAAGATTTAACTCAAGTAAAGTGTATTAAAGATGAAAATCAAAAAACACTTTTCTTAGAAAAGATATTAACGAAGTTTCTGAAATTTTTAACTTAGTGATCTGAAATCTTCGAGTACTTTTCTTAGAAAAAGGTGGAAGAGTTATTTTGATAAAATTTTTAACGAAGTTTCTGAAAATACGATCGACCTTAGTGATCTTAATATCATGAATAATAATAAAACGTTTTTTTACTGTCGCATTAATAAAAAAGAATTTAAGGAGACTTTAAAGAAAACCAAGGGTGGAAAGTTTGTAGAACCTGATGATATCCCAATTGAAGTCTGGATATATTTAGGAGATTTGGGAGTTTCTTGGCTTACTAAACTTTTTAATATTATTTTAAAAAGTAAAAAGATGTCTGAGGAGTGGAGGAAGAGTATTTTGGTCCCTATGTTTAAGAATAAAGGAGATCTACAAGATTGTGCAGATTATAAAGGAATTAAGTTGATGTGTCATACTTTAAAGTTATGTAAGAGGGTAATTGAACATAAGTTAAGACGCATGACAAAGATTTCTCATAATCAATTTGGATTTATGTCGAGAAGGTATACTATGGAAGCTATACATTTATTGAGAGGTTTGATGGAGAAGTTCAGAGATAATAAGGAGAATCTACATTTGATTTTTATTGATTTAGAAAAAGCTTACGACAAGGTTCCAAGAGATATCCTTTGGAGAGTTCTTGAGAAGAAAGGTGTTGATATGACATATATTCAAGTCATTAAAGATATGTATACTAGAGTTGTTACTTGTGTTCAAACTGACGGAGGTTTGACCAAATATTTTCCTATTTCTGTTGGATTATATCAGGGATCGAATTTAAGCCCATATTTTTTTGCTTTAGTTATGGATGGTCTTAGTGGACATGTACAGAAGGATGTACCTTGGTGTATGTTTTTTGCTGATGATATCCTTCTCATGGATAAAACGAGAGAAAAAGTCCAGGAAAAACTTGAATTATGGAGGTCTACATTGGAGTCTTCTTCGTTTAAGTAGAACTAAAACTGAATACATAGAATGTAATTTTAGCAGTAATAGCTCTAGTGGTTCATTTAAGTAGAACTAAAACTGAATAAATGGAATGTAATTTTAGTAATAGTAGCTCTAGTGACACAAATGTGACTTTGGGTGATCAAATTATTAAAAGGTGTGAACGATTTAGATACATTGGGTCCGTTGTTCAGAGCGATGGTGATATAGATGGGGATGTTAATAGTTGAATTCAAGTTGGTTGGTTGAAGTAGAAGAATGCTTCGGGCCTTTTGTGTGATAGAAAAGTACCGCTTGAACTGAAAGAAAAATTTTATAAGACGGTGGTGAGACCTGCAATGCTCTATGGCGCTGAATGTTGATCTTTAAGAGAAGCAAATAATAAGTTAAGTGCTGCCGAAATGAGAATGATTAGGTGGATGAGTGGCTTTACACTTAGAGACAAAATGTGAAATGAATATATCCATGATAGAGTTGGTGTAGCTCCTGTGACGGACAAAATTAGAGAAAGTTGTCTTAGATGGTTGGTCACATTAAATGTCGACCATCTGATGATCCGATTAGGAGAGTAGATGTTTTAGACTCGACATGTGTTAAGAAAGACAAAGGTAGACCTAGGAAGACTTGGGCTTATTGTATATAAAATGATCTTAATTTACTAGAACTAAATGAAAATATGACACTAACCAGAGCGCAATTGAGAAAAAGGAATCATGTAGCCGACCCCACGTAGTGGGATTAAGGTTTTATTGTTGTTGTTGTTGTTGTATACTTTCATTTTATTTTCCAGTAATATTGAATGATAACTAATAATATTATAAGCAATTAAAAATAAATATAAAAAACTCAGCCTATAATTTATTGATTCAAGGTCTTCTATCTTCTATTGATTCCAAGTTATTGCATTTCATATAATAGGTAAAAAATATGCTGAATGTTTTGAAGAATAAAAGTCAAAAAAAAAAAAGTTAACTGTATCATTAAGAATATATAAAATATTAATGGGACTATGGAAACACGGGTAAGTGATGAACTTAAAAAGCAAAGGATCATGAGATGCTTACCTTACCACTAGCCATGAAATATATTTTATCACCTTTCTTTATGGTCCCATCAACAACCCGAAAATAGACGATGACACCTCTGTATGGATCATAGTAGCTACCAAAATAGAAAATACGGAACAGTTAAATGGTAAAAAGAGCAAGAAAGAAAAAAAAACAACAGTATTATTATCAGTAAAAAAGCCAGCAGCATTCATCACTAAACAGAATAAAACAAATAAAATTCCATCTATGACCGAAAATGGCAAATGGTGCTGGTTTGGTTTATGTTTGTCAGAGTTCCTGCCAGTGTGCACAAGGATCCCTTTGAAATTATGAACATATGGGACTGAATCTCTACAACATTACCCAACTTTAATAGATCTTAATACCAAACCTTACTGTTGATTTAGCAGCTAGAAAGGGGACAACAAAACAATTAAAATAGGGTTTTGATACTTTGTTTGTTTTCAAGAAAGCATAGCTTCTTCAAAAAAGTAAATCTTTATCTTTGGCTCGTAGCTAACGATGTTATACTTATTTTTAAAAGTTTCAATGTGATTTTAAATGATTTCCACCTAACCCAAAACACAATTAACATTTAATTCAAAACATCCTTTAAAAAAATAAATCTGGCAGCAATACAAACAATTATTCTGCATATTGAATCCTAGATGAGACAAATGAGCTCATAAAAATTAAATTTTAAAAAAAAACGTTAAGGTAGCAGAATAGAGATAGCAAACAAAAATCAAAATATTTCTATATCCAAGCTGCCAGCTTTCTCTTCTTCCCAATCCTGTTTGTCTTATCGTTGGCATCTTGCTCTGCAATGAATAGATGGTACAGAAGAAAAACCAAGATGATGGAACTACAAAAAAAAATCACAATTGGTTTGAGAAAGGAGAAGGAAAAACACCAATTCATGCACATAAGAGGAAGATCTATTGGGATCTCATTTAATCGAGTACGCCTTGTTGATCAATCCAACACTGTTTAATTTCAACCACACCTAATGTCTGTTAGCATATGTCAACAAGCCAGCCCAAGACTTAGCTTTATTAGAAAATCTTGTGTGGTTGCGCTTTCTGTTATGGAAATGAGGTCGTCCCTTAAATCGCTGAGATGAACAACTGCTCTGCAGGTGTGCTACCCAAAATAAAAATCGACACTGCATAAGGACTTTATATTGCACAGTTTTTACATGAATCATATTTTTATGAAGGAATTTTTTAATAAAAACCATATAAAAAAGTTTACAAAATGAAGCCAACCAATAAACAAAGGTACTCCGTGAAGGGCTAAAAAAAAAAAAAAAAAAAAAAAAAAAAATGAATAAATAAATTTTTCTTTANAAAAAAAAAAAAAAAAAAAAAAAAGTTGAAGACCAAGAAAAGAAAACTCTGCTCATCTTCTTTTGCTTTAGTTTCCCAGCTAATACTTCCTTTTTTTCCCCCCTCTACTTTTTTCCTGTCCTCCAACTTCCTTTGTTCCTCCGCAGCAAGCATTCCACCGTAATCCCTACGCCAGCCTCTTAATGGATGAAGGGTAAGCCTAAAACTAACACGTGCATTTTCTGTATTTCAATTGGAGTAAATTACTTTAAGGAGGTTTTAAATATCATTGCGGCTAGAAAGTAAGGGATCTGTTTACTCGCAAAAAATTTAGAAGGAATTAATATAACACATTAGAACACATTCTTAAAGCGTAGGTTAACATCATTTTATAACCAAATAAACCGTAGCATGTATTTTAGCATAGATAGCAAATATTTTATAGTTTGTCTGCATGGTAAAAACTTCAGCATCTAGTTATTGAATTTGTAAAGAATGATGATGAAGTGTAAACTGCATTACACAAGAATTATTACATGGTCGAGAATATGCTTGCATAAGCAAACATGCAAAACTCATTTTATGAAAAGTAAAGAAGATAAAGCAAAATAAAAGTGTCAGGCAAACCCCCAGCCATGATCATAGAATTGCCACTAAACAAAGGTTAATAAAAGATGTACGTGTAACTCATGAAAAAACAGTCATGAAGATTATAATATGACTGATGTACCTATCAAATATTAGAGCTCTGAGGGGACATGCTGCAGTGTCCTTTGGAGGAGGAATTCTTGTGACAATAGCGTGTAAAATTTCTGCTATACCAATTCCCTCCTGAACCAGACTTTGTATTATAAGCAAGGAAGAATCAGATCCATATTCTTATATTAAACAAAGATAAAATAGCTTCTACCAAACCAGGAACACATCACAATAAAACTAACCTTAGCTGAACAATGTATCACATTACTGCAATTTAACCCAATAATCTGCAAAATCAAGGCCAACATGATCCGTAAAACAATAGGTAGGAAACAAAATTGCAATGCCTAGTTCAATACAATGATGTTGTGCTTGCATGATCTGTATGTTATGGGTAAAATTAACGGTATAAGCAATAAATTCAACCACTTTTACCTGGTGATTTGCAAGTATTTGAACATTTCAAACTGCCAGACATCCAAGAAATCAGTAATCTAGCAGTGTTGCCAAGGTTTACTTAAGATTTTTAGAATTAAGCTTGAAACCAAGAGCATGCCGTATTCTCAACATCTCAAACAGGTAAAGATTGGGGATAGACTAGGTATGGTGACTTGCTAAGTTAATTTTCACTCATCTCCGTTTCTCAGGTCAGGGAAACAGAGGTTTATCATAAACAATAGGAAGTACAATCAGGCTTTTTGAAGTATGGGACCAACCTATGCCACTTCGGTGCAACTTGGCATAATGAAGAGACTTAACCCTGTAAGCACGAAGGTACCATCTTGCTTAGCAAACCATGGGTCCTGAATCGCACGGAAATCTTTGTGATATATTATAACTTTCACCTATTTACTATAGCATAGACAGAATTTTAGTCATTGGAATGAAACAAAATCCAGAACAATTCACTTACCTGCACATAAGGGATTCAATGGCATGAGAGTTAACCTCTAGGGATCATAATATATGAAACGTGGCAGTTTATGCCTAAATCGCTAAACAATTTTGTTGCAAGCTCTAGGGTTCATGATTCCCACAGGAACTTCTTAGTCTACAATAACTTCTAACTATACAGGTTTGAGGAATGACTCCAATCCCAGACAATAGCTGCATTATTGACAGAAAGGAACTTCTTAAGGAGCATTGAGTAATCCTCTGCACTAACGATTGCCAACAGTTGTTCCCACTCTTTTACACAATCAACCCACATATCATGGTTGCACATACCTGGTTCTCAAGCATTTTCAGACAATCAGGACACAAGGATTGAGTTTGAATCTCATGCTAGATTCGCAGACATGGACATACCTTATCTGACAACAATTCTAAAGTAGATATAACACTTTCATTAAAGAAAAAAAAGATGCATCAAATAATGCAAGTAAAACTGAAAAAAAATAGTCGATTCAACTGAGAGAATACACAATCAAGTGAAAAGAGTGGAGTCCATGCGAGAGAAATTGATCAGGAGGTAGAGAGGAAGCACCCGCAAGTGAAAGGGAAAACAAGTGTCACGACCTGGCTTGATAGTTTAGCATTAACTAAATCAGGAACTACGATCAAACGACATTAACATTTCATTTACACCACTGATTACATGTCTTCTAATATATAAAAGAGATACTAAAAAATTACAAAATACACCATAGAAATCAAAACATTCAAAAATAATAATATAATCTACAGGCAATATCGCCTTCAACATATAGCATTATCTCATTGACAAGAACAAAACAGTTAAAAAAAAACTACAGTCACATCACAACATAATACCTATCAGTTATGGTTCTCCTTTTGTAAACTAAATTTCTTTTGCTAGACATATAAATCTACAGTTTTTCCTAAAAGAAATAATTAAATTCAACAATAATTTTTTATTACTTTGTGAGCAATTACAATATTATTGTGTATTAAATTCATATGCAAATGCTTTACATGAATAGCCAAAAGAAATGTAGCTCATTTAATACCAAATCTAGTAAGAAAAGAAATGAATACTCAAAACAAAATTTATTAATGTAGAGAGAAGTTACAGCACAACACAACAGAAAATAACAGCACAGAACATAAACGACACAGGCAAACACCTCTAAGGTGCATTCCAAAGGCTGTGAAGGTCGGCTAGGTGGTTCAGCATGGTTGGCAAGGGTGGTGGAAACAAGTGAGTGCAATTGGCAGCAGGGGAAGGTGCAGAATTATGAATACAACAAGTATGGAGGGTGTGACCAGCAACAGGCATATTGGTAGCTGAAAGACACTGGACAACAAGGGCGGTGAGGTGAGGAGCAATCAATTGGGAGAGTTGGGAATGATGGAGGAGGTGTTGGTTGAAAGGGCGGAGTGTCGGACAGCAAAAAGGGCTGATGTAGGGGTGTCAACTAGCTGCCGAGATGAACCTGAAAAGCTAGACAACAAGTTGTTGCAGCAGGAAAGGGGTCTACAGTGCAAGGAGAAGCTATTTGTGGTGGTCGGCAGGTAAGAGAAGTGGAGGAGAAGAGTTAGAGAAGATTAAAGGGAAGATACAATCACCACCTCCAAGTAGGATATAACCGTAGCACCACCACCTCTTCAGATACAACCTTACAAAAAGGAAAAAGACTCCAAACAAAAAATCTAAAAGAACACGGCAAAGACCAAAAAACTCTAAGCATAACGCCCCTATTTTTAATGAGGACTATGACTTATTTTAGGCGATGTTTAAAATAAAAAAGGAGAATAAAAATAATAATAATTCAGATTAGGCAAGGATAAATAAACTAATAGAATTTCAGATTAAGCAAGGATGAGAAAAATAAATCAGAATATGAAATCGGTAAGGACTTATAACATGAAATTACTAATAGAATTTCAGATTATGCAAGGACGAGTAAAAAAAATAAGAATTTAGAATTGGTAAGGACCTATAATAGGAAAGTGATAGGTAGGAAAGAGTGATGGGAAGGCAAAAGAAAGGGAGAGGTGTAGGATCGGCAACCCCACCCCTTGGGACTAGTCGATCCAGCAAAGCTGGACCAAACTCTTCGGGCCGGTCCTCCATGTCCCCTGCATCATCATTACATAATCAAGCTGTAAGCTTGCATTTTAAATTTACTTTCTATTTCTATTTAAGTATTTAGGTTTTTTAACCTCTTTAAAATGTCATCAGGATTACTATTATTCATGAAATTAACCCCAAAATTGTACTCGTAGGTACTCTAAAAAATTTACACCCGAAGGTACACCTTTATCATTTCCATTTCCTTTATCATGTGTGGATACATTGCATCCTCTGTAAGTACCATATGAAAGTAATCATAATTGTCTTAAGCCTTTATATTTCATTTCTTTTTATTACTTCCATTTAAGATCATTGAAATCACTATTTTCCATTTTTTATTTTTCACTTCATTAATTTCAATAATTCTTTAATTCACAACATGTTTGTGATTATAAAATGAGATAAATAAAGAAATAATGAAGTTCTTTATTTAAGAAAATATTTATTTAATACCTACAAAAAAAAAATTACTCACTTTGCTTGCTTGCTTATCCCATCGCCTCCCTATCTCCAGATCTTCTACGTTCAAATGTTAATTGTTGTTATAAATAAATATTTCATTAAATATCAATTCTAATATAAATAAATTAACCTTTAACTTTAATTAGAACATACATTATCTTTCAAACTTATTCACTCGATCTCGAACTTGAATCTCCCTTTCTTCAATTTCTTCATGATTTCAAATGAACTTACTATTAAAATTTAATGAACAAACTTATATATATATATATATATATATATATATATATATATATATATATATATATATNATTGTGGGAGAGGACCCAAGCATGGCGTCCTACCCACATGATAAACATCACATGCAAATGGTTCGAGAAAAAAATATATAAAAATACATAGAGCCCAAAAAAACTAAAAAATCCTAAAACACGTAGTATCAGGTAGCTAGAGAGTGACCCAATTTTGTCATGTCTCTGCCTCTAGTTCTAGAAAAGGAGCCAACTAACAAATTGGTAAGGCGAGTGTCATTGCTAGTAGTAACCAATGTATCATCCAATAAGTTCCTAAGCTCGTGTCAGCCTCCATTCTTCTTCTTCCTCCTGGAATAGAACTGTCATTCCTCATCCGAAGACTGACTCACCTGATCAGTGGATTGGTCTAAAGCGTGTCGAACATGTGTAGGTTGTTGAACATTAGAAGCCATTACTTGTTGTGTTAGCTGATTTTTTATTGGATCAAATGAGCACTCTTGTGTGTCTTGGCATGTGAGTCTACTTTAATAACAGTGAGTGGTATAGACACGTTTGGATCTGTGCTTGTAGTACGGGGAGATGTTTCATGGGACTCCAAAGTACCATGATCCAAACGAGCAACTGGGATAGATTGTTCAAAAGCAGAAGCATCCAGGGGTAGAACATGTTGGGTATGGTGTTCTTCATCAGAAACTGCGATGTTGGAAGGAGGGTCGGGCTGCACCTTCTCAACAGAGATGGTAGGTGACAAGACGTCAACACCTAATCCAGTATGAAAAAAATTTGAATAGGTTGTTGATCTTTAACAGTATCCGACCTTATATGAGAATGCAATTGATAGCAGATAGTAGAACTGTGGCAAAACATACTACAATGAGACAAATAAGGAGGGTGTGGTTCTATTTCAACTTTTTGTCAATACCATTGTGAGTGACTTCAATCCAAATCTCATCCGGAGCTGGTTGAGTGATTTCTCTCTCAACTAACACACAAACCACATAGGGTCTAGTGACAACTAGCGTAGGAATATCAAACTTGAAAGGCTTACCGTAAGCAGTTGCTAAGGGGTAGAGAATTTTAAAGTTGAACAGATGTAATTTTAACCCTTAAAACTTTATCCAAACAGGAATGATAGGGGACTCCGCCTTTGGATCAAAATAGAAAGTACACTTCAGAATTTTCATAAAACGGTTGTCGATCTTGATAACTTTACGAAAAAAAATACGAGTGTAATCAACACAGTGAGATAACTGAATAAGTACATGTATGTCATCAAGTAAGTCAATATTTTAATTGCCTAATAGCTTCATAGCATCAAAATCTTTCTGAATGATCTCAAATTTTTGGTTACCATAAGGAATTTCCTCACTCGAGCAAAACGCCAAAAAGATGGAAGAGTGCTGGTTTCAATCTCAGTGAAAATAAGAGCAGACTTTCATTTTTTATACCAAGTTTTTTAATAAAAGTGTGATCACCACCACCTTCAAGAGCCTCGTGGAAGGATTGTGGAACACTACAGGACTTATCGATACCAAAAATAGGCTCTTAACCTGAAAGAGGGGCACAAGCAGGAATAGAAAAGCGACGACAATGGTAGTTGCATAGGAACGGAGAAAAGAGCAGCTTGGTGAGCCGCAAGGAGAATGCGAACAAACTTCAGGCAGTCATGTCGTCTGGAGCGAGCGAGGAGACGACTGCGAAGGAAAGAAGTGTCGCCTACTACGGGAGACGACTACGAGAAGGAGATAGCATCGTCGTCTATGGGAGTCAGACGTCATCGGCTGGAGCGATCGTCGCCAACTATAGGAGACGATTGCGAGCAATCGACATCGACTGGAGATGCGACAACGAGCGAGGTGTGCATACGTAAAAACGTCGTCGAGGGAGATGACGGAGAGAAAGGGAGAAGCCGAAAAATTCATCGTCGAGAATCGGCATCGGGCGAAACCCTAGCAGAGTCCGCTGTCGCTGCTACCGACGCCATATATATATATATATATATAATTCACTCGCG
>JXCR01142248.1:154824-196142 GCA_002079205.1 Phalaenopsis hybrid cultivar
ATAGCAGCCTCTTTGAAGATCATAAGTCTCCTTAAGTCACGGGTTCGAATCCCCTTTGGCAAATTTGAGGGTAGTGAGAGCGGTACATGAATAGTTAAATAAATGAGGATGGCTGGGGGCTCGTATAATAGCCTCCAACCATTCTTTAAAATATATATATATATATATATAACATGGCGTTGGTGGCGGGCTGCTCTGCCAGGGTTTCGCCTGGCGAAACCCTGGTTTGAATCCTTCGGCTTTCAATCCGTGCTCGACAACGACGAAGTTCTCGTACCCGACGGCGAAGGACTTTGCGCTCGTTAATCTCCTCTGTGATCTTCGCCTCCTCCTTCGCGCTCAATGACGAAGGGTTTCAGCGTCTTCAGCCTCTGCGGTTTCGTCATCTCCTCCTTCCTGTCTTCTGCGCGGCTTTCCTCGTCGAGCTGAAACTGTCGCGGTTTCAGCATCTGCGGTTCGTATCTTCTGTGCAGCTTCACCCCGACCTCTTTAGCTGTCGGTCAACTTTTTGATTAATTATGATTATTTGAAAATATGAATATGAAAATAATTTTTAAATTTTAATTTAATATAAGAGATATATAGCTTGAGTTTTGAAAATAGTATGTTTTAATTCTTTGAAAAAAAATGAGACCAAATGGATCTCATCAGTCCAATAATTTGCATAATCGTGTTTGATACCGCGAATACTACACCTTCACGAAAGATAAGTGTAGACCTCGGCGATAGACCCAACCCTGCAAACTAAAAAATTTGTGACACTCGTTTGGTCTGCGAACCTTTTATGTGTGACTGACAAGTTCCCCTATCTAATACGAGGATTAAATAAGATTTATTTTACCTGAATTTCAAGTTCTCTATAGAGGCAAGCCCCTATAGTTAATTACATCTGAAATGACGAAAGTCACGTGAGAAAACTCTCGATAATGATCAGTGGTTTTAGTCTTCAAGAATTCAAGGCTTAAGTTTTCACGGTAGGACGTGGAAAAAGGCAAGTGAGAGTGGCTCAAATATAACAGTTATTTTAGGAGTCCAAATAAAAAAAAAGGTAGGGGATGTCACAGATCCAGAGGGGAATCCTCAGTGACTTCCCAAACTATCCTAATGTGTGGCTGTGTTTTGGAGAATATGTTATTCAATAGTTTAACCCTGTCAATTTTATTATTTGGGACTTACATTTGCATAATACCCGATTATGCAAATAGCCTGCAGAGATAAGAGGGTTTACGTCGTGTCACACGACAACCTCAGAACCTAAGGCGAGTTAGGATTTACGCTGCACAACATGGTTGTACGGGAGCCTAAAAAGGGAGTGTGAGGATTTATGTCGCGCTAGGCGAGCTACCTCGAAGTCGTATGGGTTAGTATGATACTAGGAAGAGATAATGCTGAAGAAGATCTTTTTGTTGCTCGCTCCAAGCTCCTCGTCCTGCTGCCCACAAAGTTGGTTCCAAGCTATTGTTGTCGCGATGATTCCAGGGTTTAAGTGTTTGAAAATTGTAGTTTATGCTTCACAGTTTTGGTGTCAATGTTTGGTTTTGTTTTATTTCAATTTTAGATTTGCATGCAGAGCAGTCAAATTGCAGGTAAATAAATAATACTTGAAAAGTAAAATGCAATAAAGTAAAATATTGTAGATAAACTGTAAAAACGCACATGGGCATCTGCTACTGTTGTGCGATTAATATTGTGATCATAGTATGATTTGCAGCATATTTAAATAAACTTGAAAGAAAGTTAAACAAGGTGAGAAAACTCAACGCAAAAGTCAGAAAAATGAGTTGTAAAAAAAAATCACTGCAAAAGAAATCCTTAGCCACATATGAAAGATCAGGACTGGGTATAAGACATTGGTAAAAGTGGGGGCTCAGAGCTGGGATGTGTGCTTCCCGATCTTGAGTAAGCGTTGCCAACTCGACAATCTACAGAAGATAATCCTTAACATCAATTCAAGTGACTAGCCGCGAACATTTATAAATTTTCATAGAAAGACTTTCATGCAAAAGTTGTTGTTCAAGTATTTTTTATGCAGAGTTCTTTTTAACATGCAAAAGAAATTTTTATTTTATTTTCGTAAATATTTTGTAAAGTCGTACAGTCCACAGGTTAGTCACTCTAATCGTGCTATAACTACCGATAACCTAAGAGTGTCGGGGGCAACGATCCCACCAAGAATCGACGAATAGTATCATGGGTCATTCTCTCTCCATTATTGAAGATCCTTAAGGTAGGAGATACTATTCTAATAATCTAACCTCGTATCTCTCGTTTAAGCACACATAAGCGATGTCGTCATCGCCCTCGCCACCTAGACCCTAGACTTATCCTAGTCTGATGATCCATATGGGGCGTTAAGAAATTTCCTCAATTGCCATGAGGATTTGAGTGTAATATCCAAGCTCAAATCCCGATGCACTGGGTTTCATTGTAGCTTAAGTCATAGAGGGAATTTCACTGTTGATTTAATTAAGGAAGCATGAACTACGTCTCGGTGCATCCTGATGTCTAGTGTCTAGATCAGTTTGTGAATCAGGGTCAAGTGTCAAATTTAGTTATTCATTCAAAAATTAGGTGGATGAACGCTCACTTAGGGTGTGCTCCTAAAATCTAGGAAGACCATACTGAGAATTAGGTGGATGGACTCTCACCTAGGGTGTGCTTAGGAAGTCTATGCTGAGAATTAGGTGGATGGACTCTCACCTAGGGTGTGCACTTAAAGTCAAGGAAGTCTACATTGAGGGTTAGGTGAATGGACTCTCACATAGGGTGTGCTCCTAAATCTCTAGGAAGCCTACATTGAGGGCTAGGTGAACGAACTCTCACCTAGGGTGTGCTCCTAAAATCTAATAAGCCTATACTTTAACTTGTGCCTAAAATGATGTTCTTCCCCCACTTAAGTGTTTTCCAAGTAATTAAATCAGAAATTCCCATTTTTTGACTTGACCATTTAAAAAGAGGTAAAATAAAAAAAAGATGAGGCAGGCCCACTTCCAAAATTAGTAAAGTCAAAAGAAAAAACAACGAATGGATCGACCTAAAAGCGTTTAAATAATAATCAATTGAAACCCAAAACAGTAGATAAAAAGAAGGTCCGTAAAATCAATTCTAAACCACATGTAAATCAACACTTAAAGGCTACATAAATCTCGCTAAAATAATGTGTAAATCGCCTCAAAATTAGCCCACAAAAATGCCTCAAAACATTGTGTAATCCTCTCTAAATCAGCAAGCAAAAACACCGCAAAACACCGTTGAAATTGCTCCAAAATGGTGCCCACATTATTTCCAAATTAGCATATAAATCCTAAGCATGAAAACATGCATTTCACATTAAGAAATAGAAGTACCTCTTACGTAGAATTAAAGATCAGAGTTGTGTAATTATAAAGCTTGGTTCCACATATGCAGAGAATATAAGTATTGTATGGTGTGCACGTAAAAATTGAAGCCAATATAATAGATATGCAAGCACATAGCAATTGAGCGGCATGCATGTAATTCTTCCTATCCAAACAATCGATTCAGGCAAGCAAACTCATTAAATCAACATAAGGATCTTCACAATTTCAATAAGAGAAAGCCTCCGCAATGGTAAAAAAAATTTCAATCGTCACCAGTCGTTTAATCATGCTTAGTTGTTTATCACATTATGCATTACTCTCAACTTATTATACAATTCAGCTCACTATCATTCAACTTTCAAATAACCACAACACTTTACGCTAGAATATAGGACAGATTAAAATCAATTATTGTGAGACAGTGCTGTAAAATAATGCAGATGAAATAGCTTTGAAATAATTCCTGAAGTGCAGATGAAAGAACACATCATGCCAATGTAAAGTATAAAAAAAAGGTTAAGAAAGATTTAATAGCATGCCACTCAATTCCTACGCATTCTATCAGTAAAAAAAAGACAAAGAAACCCATCAACTTGTATTTGCAGAAGATCAAAAACTGGAAGAATGTGGTGTAGAATTAGTGCAATGCCACCAGTTGTTCTCCTCTGCTTTAGTTGTTGCGCTTAAAAGGACGTACGTGACTGCGACTCGAGAATGCTCGTCTCCTCCCGTGTTCGAGAGGAAGAAGGGGAGTTCGGCTCGGTGAGGGCGTTAGGCGCGAGGATTCGGTCGTGAGAGGGAGATGTAAGCTAGTGAATGCTTCAATTGAGAAAGGGGAGCCAAGTGAAGACCTTTGTGCCGAGGTGAAGAGACGAAGTCGAGCGAGTCGAAGCAGGTGACAGAGAAAGGAGTCGAAAGCCTCGGTGCAGAGAATATCGAAGCAGGTGAGTGGAGTTTCTTCTGCGCCAAGAGGAGGGAGGCAGGATCGGGCGAGTCGCGTCGCACAAAGGAGAAGCGAGCGAGAGCTTATATCGGGAGCTGCGATCGATTCGCAGGGGAGCAGGACTGCGGAGGAAGCTTCTGTCGCGCAAGGAAGAAGCGAGGGGTTTCCTGTGCGAGCAGACTTCGAAACAAGGAGGAGAAGTACGCGAGTGAGGGAGGCGAGCAGAGCCTTTTTTTTTTTTTGAACAGTTGTTTGATCGGGGGGGGAGAAGCAAGCGGAGTCTGTGGGGGAGGAGCAGAGCTTCTTCGGTGCGGGAGATCGGAAGCGAGCTTCTTCGACGCAGGGAAGAGGCGAACAAGCGAGGGCGTCGAGCGGGGTCTGCGGCTCCTTCGGTGCGGGAGACGTGATCGAGCAGAGGGAGCGGGGGATGGTCGAATTCGGGATCAAGCAGATCTGTTTCAATCGGGATCGAGGGAGGCGAGGCGAAGGAGCAGGCGCGAGGAGGGCGAGCGAGAGAGAGGAGCTATCGAGCGCAAAGGGAGAGCAGGATCGAGCAGGAGAAGGCTGTCGAGCGAAGGTATATGAGCAGGAGCTCGGGAGAGGCCAAAAAGGAAGATCCCGGAAGAAGAAGACGATCCTTTTAGAATTTGAGCGGGGGAGTCGTTCTGCTAAAACTTTGGCTAGGACTTAATTAGTTTCCGTTGATGAAACAGATTCAAAAGGAAAGTCTTTATATTTCAATTAAAATAAGATTAAATGTCTAATTGAAATTTGAAAATTTGAAATTCAAAATTGTTTAATCCTTGTTCAGCCCGAGTCCAGCCCAAATCGAACATGAGTTGAACCTGGGTTGAGTTCAAGCCCGCTCCCCGCAAATTAAAAATAAAAAAAATCGTGCATCGATTTTCGTGCCATATGTGTGCGCATGTAACCATAGCAATATAGGTGTCATTTCTAGCTAAAGTTGATGTTCCAGACGCATTGGCGCTGTCCGTTTCGTCATCCGAGATCGTCCGGACAAGTTCGCCGACGGGCAAGTCAATTCAAGTCAAAGTCGTGTGTAGTGCAGTGGGTGCGTGAATTGCGGCGTTCACGAGTAATTGAGTCACAAAGGGTTCACCTAAGGCTGTTTGATCCTATAAGAACTCATTTCCGGGCCCTCTACATGTTGATCATTAGCCCTTGCAACTAGAAGTTGAGTGTTTGGAACAGTTCTTCACAAAAATGAGTCAAGATATGGCTTGAAGTTCTACGGGAGGTGGGTTCCATTGCTAGCCCGCTAGGATGGTCAATAAGAACTCCTAAAGCTAGATCCTAGGTTCTAAGAGTAGGAGACTAAGAACCTCAATAAAAATGAGGTCAACATTTGCCCTCTACCCGACTTGGCAGGTCTTCTCATTCTGTGATGGAGCTTCCTTCTTCTTCGGTGGAACATGGTAAAGCCTCCTTTGCCAACGTAGTGGGTAATCCTTAGGGGGAGACAGCGGTTGTTTTCTCCTAAAGTTATAAGGGGTATCGTGATGGTATAGGTGACTATCCTTTATTTAAGAATGCAAGCATGAAAAGTGAGAAGGCATTACTTTTTTTATCTGAGTTAGAAATTTCAACCCTAACTGACAAATTCAAGTTTGTTCTAGAAAAATTTCAGTGGGACACCCGGCTATAGAAGTTATCCGGAAAAGTTTCGATGATCTGAAATTAGCAGGAAAGTGAAAGATGTGGCTCATGGATGGGAGACATATATTGATTCAGTTAACCATGTCTGAAGACTACACTCGGATTTTCTCCAAAAAAAAAAAACTTAACATTGTTGGTAAATCAATGAAGTTACTCAAGTGGTGTACGAATGTTGACCCAATCATGAACCTCCTATTGTAACGGTAAGGTTTAGTTTATCTGGTCTCAAGCTTCACTTTTTTCATCATCAAGTTCTTTACTCTATTGGTGTCGTACTTGAGGACCCTATAAAGCTAGATCTACCCACTTTCAACCTTACCAGACCTTCTGTGACCAGAATACTTATGGAAAGAGATATTACTTTACAGGATATTACTGAAGTCTAGTTGAGCACAACTCATAATGGATATTGGAAATCAATCGTCATGGAGCAAGACCTCCTTATTGTTCTCATTGTAAGAAGTTTGGGCATACCCTTGATAAATGTCATTAGCTTCATCCTAATTTGAAATCTAAATATCAAGTGAATAAGGATGGACCTAAGGATATATTTGTTCCACCTTGAGAGAAAACTACCACAGGATAGGATTTGGTGTTTGATTCTATTGCCCCTGTGTACCCTCGTGAAAATATTGTTTATGCGATCAATAAGAAGTTGGATGGCCCTGCTAAGCAACCTACACTTTCAAACCCTATTGAAAACAGTACTCAAGGACCCCTACCTACACAGACTGATAATCAGGAGAACCTTGCAGCTCCCCATCTTCAAAAAGTATCAAGGGCAGAGGCGACAACTCTTACCTCACATATTTGAACCTCTTGTGGGCACAACTGTCGGCAATCTTTCTACTGTAGCACTACCACCACATTTGAATGAGCAATCTTCGTATGAGGAATGGCAGGTCTACACTTCTATGAGAAAGAAGAAGAAGAATGGAGATCTACTTAAGCTAAGGAATCTAATGGATGATACTTTGGTTACGTCGGGCAATGGTAAGCATCTCACTAATTTGTTAGTTGATTCCCTTCCGAGAACCAGAGGCAAAGGCAGAACTAAAGAGGCAAAGGCAGAACTAAATAGGGTCGATAGGTTGTATGAGATAACCTAAAAGAAGACCCAACTCACACAATATAACACACACAAAAACCCAAATAAGCAAAGATACATAAAGATAAAAAACTAAAAAGTCACCAACAAGCGCAAAGGTGCTAGGGACGTCCCACTTTAGTTCTTCCTCTACCTCTAGTTCTCGGAAGGGAGTCAGCTAACAAATTGGTAAGGTGCGTATCATTACCCGAAGTAACCAAAGTATCATCCATCAGATTTCTAAGTTCAAGTATATCTTCATTCTTTTTCTTCCTCATGGAAGTGTAGACCTGTCATTCCTCATCCGAGGATTGCCTCATCTGATCAATGGATTGGTCCAAAAGTGGTCAGGCATGTGTAGAACGTTGCACATCATGATCCTCCTGAATTTGAGTAGCATTGACATCTTTCTAGATCTGATGAGGCGGTAATGAAGCAGCAGAGGTATTTTCACCTGTAATATTAGTGATAGGTTCTAGGGCAAGCAGAGTATGAAGAATCTCCCTCGCCTCCACGGGGGAGCTACAACAATGTATGGAGACTGAATGGTTGATATATTGCCTGCGAGAATAGTGACTTCTTCAGATGTATCCTTTTGATGATCGATAGTGTCAATAACTTTGAGTTGATCAGGAGTTGGAACCATTGTCTCTAGAGGAGCACTTTACTTTCTTGATCTAAGGTGGGGATGTAGATGATGGCATTGAGAACTGGAGTGGTCGAACATACGACAGTTCGAACAATACGAAGGAAAAAGATCAATCTCTACTTTCTGTCAATATTCATGATGTTGTGTGCCCAACCAAATTTCCTCAGAAGAGGAAGAAATAATATCTCTTTCAACAAGTACTCTAGCTTCAGATAGACGAGAAAGATTAAAAGTAGGAATGTTCGTCTTGAGTAGCTTACATAAGCTGAGGCAATAAAATACTTTTTTAAAAAAATAATAAAATTTCAGACTAAGAAGGTGAATCCAAACCGGAATTCTTGGCGGTTCCGTCTGTGAATCAAAATCCACAAATCATTTCAGAATCTTCATTGCACTGTTATCAATCAAGATTATCTTTCTAGCAAATAAGCGAGTGTAATCTTCTTCATTATTAATTTGAATAAGAATGTCTCTTATCTAATAGTCCAATTTTTCACTCTCCAACAAAGTGCATAAGTTCAAATTTCTTGTGAATAAGATCCATAAGATGATTATATAGAAATTTCTCAACCAAATTCAGATGACAGGAGGAAGCAAGTTGAATACCTTCAGCTTTTGTAAAAAAAATGTCAGATTTTTCATTCTTCCTAACATGATTTTATATATATATATATATATATATATATGTGTGTGTGTGTGTGTGTGTGTGTGTGTGTATACGCATTAAAATATAATTAGACTCTAAATGTCGAAAATTCCTCTAGTTGTCTGCTAACTCTCAAACAAGAGCTCCATCCTACATGAATCAGTCCCCTTCTTTTTCGCTACAACTATGTCTCTTCTTCTACTATTAAGACCGAATTCGGTGCTTGAAATTAAATAAAAAACGTACAGCGATCGGACGGTGTGAGTTTAATTTTTTTTATATTAATCTTTAATTTAAAAGATAAAGAGTCACCAATCAAATTAACTTAGGCATTAAAATTTAATTTTACCTTTTACTTGTCGTCTGTATCTTCTATAAATGTTTTCTCTTCTATCGCACATCTTTGATAGCTTAATTAACCTGAAAAATTAGTTTCAAATATAATAAAGTAAATAAGTCAGCGAATATTCATACTCATAAACCACATCAATACAAGGACAAAGAAAAATATGTTTGTCAGTTAAGCTTCTTTATACAACAACAACAAAAACAAAAACTTTTATGCCACTAAGTAGGGTCATCTACATGAATCCTTTTTCTTAGTTGCGTCCTATTTTGTGTCATATTTTCATTAAATTATAATAATTTAAGATCATTTTAAATACAATATGCTCAAGTCTTCCTAAGTCTACCTCAATTTTTCTTAATATAAGTCGAAACTAAAACCTCTACTCTTCAAATCGGATCATTAGATGTTCGTCGTTTAATGTGACCAAATCATCTAAGATGACTCTCTCTAACTTTGTCTATCATTGAAGCTACACCAACCCTATCACAAATATATTTATTTCTATCATTGAAGCTACACCAACCCTATCACAAATATATTTATTTTGCATTTTGTCTCCAAGTGTAAAGCCACCCATCCACCTAATCATTTTCATCTCAACAACATTTAACTTAGTTAAGCATTTTTATAAATCAACATAAATATTTATTAATACAATTCAAAGAATCTATATCAATATCATTTCATATATATACAACCGTCACAGCAGCACTGTCTAAAAATATATCACTTAAAGTAATTTAATATCAATATTTTTTTCTATTTACCAGCATGGGTTCATTAGTGTTCCATAACTAGTACTATCAAGGGGTGACTCCATCATAGCCAAACATGCATATGCAAGCATACTGTAAATCATTTCATTTACATTCTAAATATCATCTAATAATTTTCTTTTATAACATGTAATAAGGATAACTATGCAAATCATTCACATTCATTTATAAATGATCAAATTGAATAATAAGGTTAAATAATCATATTTTAGTTGCACTAAAAAATTATCTTAACTAATGACATTCTAATGTGAGTGATTTAGAAGAAATATAACATCATTACCATAATTTAAAAATAAAAGTACTCACCTCGATGTTGGGGGTTGTGCATTGACATCGCCTCCTACTCACATGACGCAACTCGACTTTTCTTTCCGCCGCTCCTCTTCTTCCTCTACACGCGAGCAATTAGGGTTCGAGTCTTCTTCGATCAAACCCGCACGTGTCTCCGGCTCTCTTAGTAAGTTATTGACTCGTGTTAATTTACAGAGCAACTTGTCTCCTACATATCAGACACCTCGCTTCCTCTCCATCTTCTTCACTTCTTTGTTTTCTTTTCCATCTTTTTGACTTTTCTTCTCTGTTCCTTTGTTTTCCCCATTCCCCCCCCCACGTACAGAACCGTTACATGTACTTCTTCGCACATAATACTCGCAACCCCTTTCGAGCACTTGGCATGATTCTCCTTCTCTCGACAAAGCCGCACACCGTCTTTTCTTCTTCCTTCGAGTTCTTCCTTCGAGCGTGGCTCGACTTCGACCCACACAGCAAGTCGATCTCCTCCCCCTTTCTCCCTTAGACTAGGGTTCGGCACAATACACTTTCATCGCCTCAACAGTGACGCCGAATGCAAAGCTCCTACGCAAAGTTGTAGTTCTTCCTCTTCTGACGGCTAGGGTTTCTTCTTCTACGCAAGAGTCAAAGCATCCAACACATGTAAGTGGGGATTTCTTCCCTCTCTATCTTCATATGTTTCTTCCTTCTCTTGATCACTCAGCTCTCCAAGTCGCTCGTTCATTCTTTGTAGGCCACAAACGAAAGGATTGTAGAAGCCCCTTCTCAACTTCACTTAAACGAATTGTCTAGACATTTAATTTGATTCACACAACTAAAAGTTTTTATTTATTTATATCATTCTTACATTTTTTATTAAAATTTCAGTTATAACATTGGCCTCAAATTGATTCAACACAAATGGAGATGAGTGGGCTGGGCAAGGCCACGACATAAGAAGCGAGATCAGACCTAAACACAGAAATACAAACTAAGGTCGGGGTGTGAGCCAAGCCGACTCGTGAGCCAGCTTAAACTTGGCTCGATAAGTGGCTCATGAGCTAAGCTTGATGAGTTAACAAGCAAAGCTCAAGCCAGTCCAGACTCGACTTGTTAGCTAGTGAGTCGGCTTATTTAAAATATTATAAATATAAAATATACTCGAAATAAATAAAATTTCAAGAATTTATCTTTAAAATATTAAGGATATTTAAAAAATGATATTTATATTTTACATTAAGTGATTTCTTATTATTTTTCTCATAATTACTCATTATATTTCTCATTTTATTATAGCACTAGTTTAAATTAATATTATTTTCTCTCTTTCATAATAAACAAGCAAGTTAGTGAGCCGGCTCGAACTCGTAAACTTAAGCTCAATCTCAAACTCAATTAATTAAATAAGCTCAAGCTCGAGTCGAGGCTGGCTCAAGCTCAACTCGACTCATTTAAAGTCCATTACAAAGTTAAGGTTATGTGAAATTTTAAATGGTTTTATTATTAAAAAATGATTAAATTTTAGAGCTTTTGAAATACATAAAATCTATATTTCACACAAAAAAAAATTCAATGCAATTTCTTTTTAATGAAATATAAAAATTTGAATATTATTCAAATAGGATTAAAAATCAAAGATAATTTGATAAATTTATTGAATAGTTTTATTCTCTTCCTATTTATGTTTATTTCGGAATTACTTCTTTTTCATGTTTAGAATAGTATAATTGGTAAGATTGTAAATTATGCGGGCTAATTTTATTAATATATATATATATATATATATATATATATATATATNNTATATATATATATATATATATATATAGTTGAAGATTTGTAAAAAAATTTGGAAATTCCATTCCAAGTTATTCTTCATGAGATTAGGGCATCTTCATTGTCTGACTTTGGCTTCAAACAGGTCGCTCGTTTGTGTTGATTGATGTTGTCGAATGTTAGATCGGATTGCTCTATAGTCTCATTAGCTAGATAAGATCGCTATCTTGTGTTGTCCGCTCTTCTCGATCGCATGACTGCTTCAACCACTCATCTGGATTGCTCGTCTACTACCTCCATCTAAATTCTGCAACAGCTCTCATCTGTCGGCCCTCCTATCCCTCCTCTGTCAATCTTCTCTTGTTTTTCATGTGTCAGCTCAGCCCTCATCTTTTGGCCATCCCAGGCTCCTCTTTCCTCCAGTCACCAATATCAAGGCCTCTCCTTTCAGCCGCTAGCTTACAGGCCCTCCGCAGAATTCCTCACGCATTTATACGTCACTCAAAATTTTCACTGCTCCAGTCACTTGTTTTCCTGTAGGCAATCCAAATGCTACTTCCCAAGTAAGTAGAACGGCTACAGGTAGTAATCAATAGACGTTCCTCACCTCCTACGGCAAGCAACAACCAACAAAAATGTTGGATTACTCCTTCCGGTGGCTAGAAGCATCAAGTAATATTGCAATTAGAAGGAACTGGCAAGCAACAGCAAAGAATTATTTCCAACCCTAAACGTGCATAGGGTTTATGACCAAGTTCGGAATAAAAACATCACGCTCTACTTCAGAGGTTAGTTCTGAATTAAAGATTAAGAATTTTGTCCAAACAACCGCAAAACTTTCCTCCTTTATCACAAATCATGTTAGGTACGGCTCATATACTAGAATTTGGAGTCTCTTAGAATTGAAGAGGTGTGTCTCTTGGAAATAAATGTGTTGGGGGTAGCGAGGCGTGTTAGTAATTTTATCTGTGATTTTTATCTATATATATGATGTATAACCCTATGGGTATATACTAGACTCCTCTGAAATAGTAAATTCGTCGCTCTGTTCCCGAGAACGTAGGCATCTTTCACGAACCGCGTTTAATCTTTGTGTTCTTCTGGTTTCGTATTGATTCTTGTTTCTCATGCCCTAAATTTCTCAAAATTGGCATTAGAGCCAGGTTATAGGGCAGGGAAGAAAAAAAGATCGGCGCAGGGAAGAGGAAGATTTCGCAGAGGAGTTCGAAGGCTAGGGTTTGGATGGTTTGGAGGAAATTCGGCAAGGTTGGCGGCAGTTCCGGTTTCGGCCCAGAGGAAGACGAAGCATGCTTCGACGGTTCGGCATCGCGAAGGGCTTCGGTACTTGGGTTTGCAGGCGATCGGACGGGCTTCGACAATAGCTTATTCCTCGACATGCAGAGACGAGGGTTCGCCCATGTGCCTCGCTAAAATTGGCGTGAGGGTTCTACGAGTAGGAAATCTTCGCGCGACAGAGTTCGGCCTAGGTGAGGAATCGCGACGCAGAGGAGGTTTGCGCGAGCAGACGAGGGTTCTGAGCATTCGCGCAACAGAGACGAGTTTGGCAGTTCGGCGAACTACAGAAGTTCGCGAAGGGCAAACGACAGGTGGAGTTCGAAAAGGAGGTTCACGTCCAAGCGAATCGGTTTGCGAGCAGGGCGCAGCCTTCTTCCAGGTTCGACAACTCAGGTAGTGGAACAGCAACCAGTGCGAGTTCGGCGACGCAGAGGAGCTCATGAATCGTCACAGCAGTTGGCGAGTTGCTTGCAGGAAGGAGTTCTCGCGGCTAGAGGAGTTTGTGAATCATCGCGACTGCTTGCAAGAAGGATTTCCCAAGGGAGTTCGGCGAATTCGTCAGTTTGCTGCATCTAGACGAAGGAGTTTGCAAACCGCCGAATTCGTCAAACTCCCGATGGAAATCCTTCTCGCAAGCAGTTGGGACGATTCTCAAACTCCTCTAGCCGCAGGAACTCCTTCCTGCACGCGACTCGCGAACTGCTGTGACAATTCGCGAACTCCTCTGCGTCGCCGAACTTGCACTGGTCGCGATTCCACTACCTGCAGCGTCGAACCTGGAAGAAGGTTGCGCCCTGCTCGCAAACCTCCTTTGCGAACTCCACCTGCAGTTCACCCTTCGCGATCTCTTGCAGTTCGCAGGACTGCCTCTGTCGCGCAAATTCTCAAAACCCTCGCCTGCTCACACGAACCTCCACTACGTCGCGAATCCTCATTTGGACTGAACTCTGTCGCGCGAAGATCTCCTGCTTGCAAAACCCTCGTGCCAATTTCAGCAAGGCACACGGGCCAACCATCGCCTCTACCTGTCACGGAAGAAGCGATCGTCGAAGCCCGACCGATCGCCTGCGAACCCAAGTAGAGGCGAGGGTTCGCCCGTGTGCCTCGCTAAAATTGGTGCGAGGGTCTGCGAGCCGGAGATCATCACGAGGGTTTTCAGAATTCGTGCGACAGAGGCAGTTCGACAGTTCGGCAGTTCGGCAGTTCGGCGAACTGCAGGTGGAGTTTGCAAAGGAGGTTTGTGTCCAAGAGAATCGGTAAGGCTCAGCCCCTTACGTATATTTATTTCTCCTGAGAGATTGGATAATCGCCAAGATGGAGATTTTTTAGGTATATGTACTTCTCCTAAGGGGTCGGATATTCACCAAGGTAGAGATTTGTTAAGTATGGCTCATATACTAAAATTTGGAGTCTCTTGGAATTGAACAGGTGTGTCTCCTGGAATGAAGAGGACTGTCTCTTAGAGAGAAGAGATGTGTCTCTTGGAGATAAGTGGGTTGAGGGCTGTTAGTAATTTTATTTGTGGGTTTTATCTATATATATATATGATGTATAACCCTATGGGTGTGTACTGGACTCCTATGAAATAGTAAATTCGTCGCTCTGCTCTCGAGGATGGAAGCATCTTTGTCGAACTTCGTTAAATCTGTGTTCTTCTGGTTTTGTGTCGATTCCTGTTTTTCTTTGCCCTAAATTTCTCAACAAATCATAAACTTAATGGTTATAACTTCCTTCAATGATCTCAATCCTACTTATGTACCTTTATGGAAAAGAAAAAAGAGGAATATCTCATAGAAGAGAGCATAGTTCATGGGCTCACTGATCCTAACCATCACACAAGAAAGATTTAAAATCATTTAATTATATCTTGGCTAGTCAACTCAATGATCGTTGAATTAGGAGAAATTTCTTGCTCTACAAAACAGCCAAGAAATATGGGAGACTTCAAGAGAAACTTATTCCAACACTAAGAATGCTATAAAATTGTTTGAGATTGAAGCCAAACTACATGATCTTCGTAAAAAAAAAACCTAAGTTTCACTCAATATTTCAACACCTTCCAAAATATTGACTTCAATTGGATATATTTGAGTTATATGTGTGGAAATGTCCACACGATACTGTAATGTAAAAATCTATCATCAAGAATAAGAGAACTATCAAATTCCTCGTGAGATTAACTAAGGCATTGGATGAATTGAGAGGGATGATCATAGGAATAAATCATCTTCCATTTACCCTTGAAGCTTCTGCTAAAGTTAGAAAGGAAGAGAGCAGAAAAAAGCTTATGACGACTGGAAATAGAAGTTCTTCAAGTGTTAAAATCTCAACTCTATACTCCCATAATTCTTCACATGACTCAAAGTTCAAGAAGAATCATCCCACATGTGACTATTACAAGAAAATTAGGCACTTCAAAAATAAATGTTGGAAACTCCATGGAAATACTACAAATTGGAAACCTGGACATAGAAGGAAAAATCAATAGAGCAAAGCTAATGCTGCTACAACATACGAAATGTCTACTGAATTATTCACCAAGGGACAGCTTGAAGTATTGAAAAAGCTCATTATGAGTAATTTAGAACAACACACCAGCCTCATGGCACACCGAGGTAACATATCATTCTCCCATCTTGCCATCAATGAGATATTTAAACCTTGGATCATAGATTCAGAAGTTTTTTATCACATGACTGGAGACATCAATGCTCTAAACAACTATCAAGAGGCTTTTACATATAGACCTACCAAACTTGCAGATGGATTACGCTAAAAAATTGCTAAAATAGGAGAAGAGAAGCTCCTAGGTCTATTACTCTTTCCTCTATTTCATATGTTTCACAATTGAACCGTAATTTAATTTTAATCAGTAAGCCTACTCATGATATGAAATGTATAAATACATTCCTTACAAATTCTTGTGAATTTCAAGAGGTGGATTCAGGTAATAAGATAGGCAGTGTTGAAAAGAATCAAAATGTATATCTGCTCAAGGAAAGTCTCTCTCTAAACACACAAGTGATCCCACCTCCATTTTTCCCTCATATATCTGAGTCAAAATTTGTTGACTCAATATCTGTTGAAAAATAAGTCTTGTTATGGTATTGTCGTCTGGGTTATCCTCATTTCAATTAGGTTGCAAAATTGCATATGGATTTGTTTATAAAAAAAAAAAACCTAGTATTTATCAATATACGATTTGTCAACTTGTCAAACACACTAGAAATCTTTATTACACGACCCAGTACACTCACAATATTCTTTTTATTATCCACAGTGATATTGGAGGACCTTTATAAGTAAGAACCCTAAGTGAAGCTAGATGGTTTGTTTCATTTATTTACAATCATACTAGAGCTACTTAGGTATTCTTAGTGAAGAAGAAACTTGAAACTGCCCAAATCTTTCAAACCTTCCATGACATGATTCAAATTCAATTTCAATACAAAATTCAGATCCTCAAAACTGATAATGCAAAAGAATATTTTAACTCTTTCATTGGATCTTATATGTCAAAAAATAGAATTATCCATGTGAGGACATGTATTGATACCACATGGTAAAATGGGATATTTGAAAGAATACATATGCATCGTCTTGATATATTCTGCTCCATTATGATTTATCATCAAAAACCAAAATATTTTTGGGGTGAAACAGTTCTTACTGGAATATACATAATCAATCAAAGGCATAGTCAGGTACTTAATTTTATAGCAACACTTAATGTCTAAATGAGTATCTAACAACAGGTTAGAGCTTTCTCTCCTATTGTACCATTTAATTTTTTTTGGTGTGATTTGTTTACAATCAAAATTCCCCAAACCACACAAAACTTGACCCTAAATTCATCAAGTATATTTTTCTTGTGTATGTCTCCAACAAAAAGGGCTATAAGAGTTACACTTGTTAATAGAAAATACAACTCCATTGATGTCACATTTTTTGAAAATCAATCCTACTATGACAAATCTGATATTCATGAGGAGAGTGCAAATGAACATCAATTTTGGAATGACGCTTAACGACACCTCAAGACCTACCCCTCTTCCATCTAGCCCTTCTACCACTCAAACACCACTGCATGAAAATATCCTGCTTGAGGATGTCCGAAAAACCTAACTTGAAGCTAGTAACAAAGAGCTTTGTGCATATACAAGAAAAAAAAAACCCTTAGCATGTGGAAGACAACTTGTAAGGTCAGAGCTGCTAAAGCCAACAACTGAGTCCACATTCACTTGAAATTTTAGGTAAGAATTCTAGAATTCATAAGTCAACTTCTTCCTCTTCTGGTGTTGATGATAAGGGAAGCTATACAAAATATCCAATTCGGGATTACGTAGCTTATGGGAAGTTGTCCTACTATAAAGCTTTTGTATCTAACATCTGCAGATTTCTAAATTCCATCATGAAACTCTGAAAATTCTAGAATAAAGGAAAGCAGTTGAATAGGAGATTCAAGTATTAAAGTATAATGGCAAATGGATTCTTACTAAGCTTCCTCGAGATAAAAGAACAGTTAAATGCAAATGAGTATTCAAGGTCAAATAGAAAGCTGATGGTAACATTGAGAAATTCAAACTAAACTGCATATAAAAGGTTTCACTCAAGCTTGGGATTGACTATCAGAAGACCTTTGCCCCAATTGCAAAACTGAACACTATCAAAATTCTCTCAATAGTCGTTAACAAAAAATGGAGACAACATCAACTTGACATAAAAAATGACTTCATGAATGGGAACCTTGAAGAAGTGTACATAGAGATACAGCCAGAACATAAGAATGGTTCTAAAAAACACCTAGTATGCAAACTCAGAAAGTCACTCTATGGTCTTAAGCAATCACTAAGGGCATGGTTTAAGAGGTTTACCACACCATGAGATCTAAAGAATATTCTCAAGGTTAAGCTAATCATACACCAGTTATAAACACAATCTGGGATGTGAGATTGTTCCAGGATGATTACATTGAGCTTACTAAATTGCATACAAGGAGAACTATTACCGCCCTTGCTTACGAGGCCACATTTCTATCTAATGAAACCAACTTTGGCTAGCTCAGCAAACTCCAGCTCCATCCACGCGAAAGTTTTTTAATTTTTTTTGGCAGCACCTTATTCACAATGCAATACAGACCCATTCTTAGCTCGTCAAGAGCGGATTGGCAGACACCCTCACCTGTCCAAGGGTTTGCCTCGGTCTTGAAGACCGGGATCGTCTTATTTCTAACTATTTATTATTGTGTGGAACCAACGAGGCCATGATGTCATGGGGATTTTTTTTGCCCTCATTCAACAACTTCGACAAAGTGGTCAAAGATCTCAGCACAACAAAGAAGCGCATAATTGTCCAAACTAAGTGTATGCGATCCATGACTGTTGGTGGGCTCGTAACACCAAAGTTCGTTGTTTTTTTTTTGGCAGCACCTTAATCACAATGCAATACAGACCCACTCTTGGCTCGTCAAGAGGGAATTGACGGACAACCACACCTGTCCAAGGGTCTGCATCGGTTTTGAAGATCGGGATCATCTTATTTCTAACTATTTATTATTGTGCAAAACCAATGAGGCCATGATGTAATGGGGATTTTTTTTTTGCCCTCATTCAACAACTTCGACAAAGCGGTTAAAGATCTCAGCAAAACACAGAAGCGCATAATTGCCCAAACTCAGTGTATGTGATCCATCAATGTTGCTGAGCTCTTAACGCCAAAGTCCGTTGTTGGCCACATGGTACACCAACGATTATTGATGCGAGAATCCTTGAAGCTCTAACGAAAACTCATATTTACCCATTTTGGGGGCAGTGGGATGCTAGCCAACCTTCCACGTGGTCCCAACCTATCCGGTATCCCCCCAAATTGTTAAAATGAATGTTAATGGTGCCCTTTTACTTTCTGGGACAATAGACACCAGCGCCATTATTTGAGACAAACGCGATATGGGCATATTTGCTGCGAGACAACATTTCAAATATTAGGATAGCTCTCAAGTGGAACTCCTGGCAATTCGCCTCCTGCCAACCAAGTATGTTTGAGCTCAAAGGCCTCATTGTGGAAGAAGACAACTCAAATATTATGTGATTTCTTAGTTCTTCCATGAAGTGTGACCTTCGACATCTCCAACACAACTAGCACCCAACTTTGCTTTTCATATGAATTTCAAACAAGTGCTCTTTTTACATACTTCTAGAAAATGTAATAGGGCCCGCTCATTTTTTGTGTGAAGCGCGCCCTTAGTATTTATTTCTTTTTAATGCATGTAAATGAAGATACGAAACTATCTACTATACTAGTAGATAACAGGGCTCATTTTTTAACATCATAGATACTTACATGCATACTTGTTATACTCTTTTGATATAATAAGGCAAACGCATACTTTCACGGATGATATGTTACTTACTAGTGATGATGAAAGAAAAATTCTTAAAATCAAATAATTGTTTTCCACTGATTTTGGAATCAAAGACCTAGGAAGAATGAGATATTTCGTAAGTACGGAGGTATCAAGGTCTAAAAAGGGCATTGTTATATGACAAAGGAAATGCAGTCTAGATTTGCTTAAAAAAAGAGACAATTGGATGCAAGCCTGCTGATACTTCAATGAATCCCAACATGAAGTTTATTAGGGGAGAAAAAAAGTATATCTACGGATGTGGGAAGATATCAAAGATTTGAAGAAAAACTCATCTAACTTTCACATATTATACCAGATCTTGCATATTATGTTAGTATTGTGAACCTATGAAAAACTCAAATGAAGAGCATTTCAAGATGGTATAGAGAATCCTGATGTTTCTCAAGAGGACTTCCGATTAGGTATTTTTGTTTGAGAGAATTAGAAACAGAGAGGAAGAAGTCTACACTAATACAAGTTGGGTTCGGGAACTCACTCACAATTGCTCCTATGTATGAGAAAATACGGCACATGAAGAATTAAGAAGCGAGTTGTTGTCTCCAAAAGAAGTGCAGAAACAGAGTATATGACACTTGTCTTGGGAATCTGTGAAGGAATCAAAGTTCAAAAATTGTTAAGGGAATTGGGGTGTGCCTCGGATAAGACTATACAAATATTATATGACAGACAAGCAGCTATCAGTATTGTCAAGAATGTTGTGCATCATGACAGAATCAAACATATTTAAATTGATAGGCACTTTCTCAAAAAAAGTTAATGATGGAATTATACAATTAAGTTATATCACGACACACTAATAAGTTGTTGATGCCTTCGTCAAAGCTTTTCTGTGAATTAACTTCTCAGAATTTAAAACCAAGTTTGGTTACAGCATAAACAACCTAAGTTGAGTGGGGATGTGAAAATATAAGAGGATCAGCCTCCTTAATAATTGGAGATAATTTGAGAAACTTCTTGATTAGTTTTATTCTCTTCCTATTTATGTTTATTTCAAATTAATTCCTTTCCATATTTAGGCTAGATATACTTGGTAAGATTGTAAATTAAGAGGGACCAGTTTCCTTATATATGTAACCATATAGTTGAAGATTTGTAATAAGAATTTTAAGAATTCCTTCCGAAGTTTTTTTTTCAGATATTATATGTTTAAATGATTGGTGACCGATGGAGGCATGCGACAGCAACAACTGTAGTTTATAGTGCATTTGAAACTCACCCAAAACTGATGAATTTAGAATAAACTAGAAATAAACTAAATGTTACATTTGAAATTCAATGAAATTTTACATTGCATTCTATTTTCGTCAAAACTAAACACACTACTTTTTAAAACATCTGCATTTGGAATGTGGTACACTCATTTTACTTGCAATCAAACAATCCTTACGTTTACAAGATAAAACGCAAATATATCATAGCATCAAATGAATCTTTAAAACATGGCTTCCATAAACAATCTCTTCCAAATTTTCTCTAGCTTTCAAAGATTTGTGTCCCATCAAATTAATCAACATTTCATATATCCTCTTAAGCACTTCAACACACCAATGATGCAAACAACTTGGATGCAACATCACGGTAAATGCTTGCTTATGTAAAAAAGGAACAAGCAATGGCATCAAATGCATACTTCAAAAACATGGCTTTAACTGAAAAACTAGCTGCTCAGATAATGAGTATCTCTTAAATTGATAAAAATATCAGATTTCCTTCCTGCAATTCAACATGCCAGCGATCAAAACAACCAAGGAATAACGTCAAAGTATGAAGCGAGCTCCTCAGCATATTTTAAAATCTAATATAAGCACAGAGATGTAAGCACGGTCTTTTTCATATGCAAGTGAATTTTCAATTATAGAGGAAGCAGCAGTTCAAGGAGACGCTAAATAATAAAGCCATAAATTTGAAAGCTGGCCAAAAACATACCTCTTCAATCTCTTTGGCAGCACGATTTGGGTCAGCACTAGGTAGATCAATCTTATTTAACACCTATAATACAAAAATTTGATCAGTTCAAAAATATGCACGATAATCCAACTTTAAACTATAAGTACACCTGTTACATCTTCGAAAAAAAGAGTCATGCATGCCAATCATGTTTTTCCAAAAATTCATACTTTCATATTGGAGTCATGAAAATGACCCAGTTCAGAGAGACGACTGAATTGTGTAGGCTAAGAGAATTGGTAAGGTTTCGTAAACCAAAAATAAATATAAGGTAGCTGCCCACATGTAAATCTTTTATCCAAACAATGGCCAGTTATTAATCATGTAAAATTTTAATCATCAACATTAATAACAAGGGTGATTAAATAAAAAGATATTGATACCGGAGTTAAATCCAAACCACAACAAAAATAATAAGATTATTATTGAATTTCAAGGTATTACAGACAACAACACTTGCAATAAGAAAACATGATAAGAACACAAAGCAAGGGTATGGATCATGGTGGTGGTGTTGTGGTTGTATGTGGGGGTGGAGGGAGATGGCAGCAAGGTTAGGAGGGGTTGTACGGGTGGGGGAGAACAGAGAAGAGCTGTGGTTGGAATGATTAGGGTTACACTGGAGTGGGAGAAGGAAAGGGTGAAGGCTGCTGTTGGGCTGTTGGAGTTGGGCTGCAGCGGGGAAGGAATTGGGGAAGGGCCCCTGTTGAGCTGTAGATCGGACTGTAGAGGGGAAGGAAAGGGTGAAGGCTGCTGTTGGGCTATTGGAGTTGGGCTGTAGTGGGGAAGGAATTGGGGAAGGGATTGCTGTTGGGCTGCAGTTAGCTGAACCAGCAGAGAAAAGGCGGGCGGCGGGAGAAAGAAGTGAAGTTACAGCAGGTGGAGGCCCTAGATGGCCTTACAGTAACAACAGGGAGGAGGGGAGGTTCATGGCTACAGAGGTAATGCAGTCAGCGACTCAGCAAAACAGAAGAATTTTGGCTTGGCTACTGGACAGGGAATTTACGGGAGTGGGGAGTCCGCAGAAGTAGTGGAACCGTAAGGTAGCAGCAGGTACATGGAATGTGGCAGAGGCTGACTGGGAGAATCTGGGATGCTGGTGGACAGTAGGTGCTAGAGGGAGGCGACAGGAAGGTTGTAGGAAAACAGCTGCTAGATGAGGATGGCGGGAGGCGATCTGCAGAAAGTGCAGGTGGAAGTAGGAAAAGGGTTCGGCGATAAAATCAACAACAGGGAGAGAGATACAGTTAGAGCACCACCCTAACCGTCGGATATAGCCCTTGACAAGGAAAACAGGACGTCAGCGGCTGTCCTCACAAATCTGAAATCAGAAATATAATAAACTGCCTTCGTAAGACCTAAAAACAAGTATAAATAGAATTAGGATGGGTGGGAAATGAAAATAAGAAGGCGGGAAATTTTCTGCCTAATGAAAAGGGGAGGGGCAGGTTCAGCAGCGCCCTCCCCCTCTCAACTGAACCAGTTCGGTCCAAATCGGATCAGCTTTAGGAGGAAAACTCCGTGTCAGAGATGCTTTGCAAAACAAATTTCAGCCGTGCAACACCAGTAATGTTATGTGCCGAAAAAGAATTTTCCTATTTAAATCCCTAAAGCAGATATATTTGCCATAACTTTTTTGATAAGATAAGCTCAACCATAAAGCTGATTTACTTGAGTCTAGTTAGTAGAGTTTTACAACACAAGCCAAGAATCCTTTTTTCTCCTTTAAAATAAATCATATTCAACAGCTCAAGTAAAAAACAAACTTTGAACTTCCTCAATATGAGAGAGAAGACATAAATATGTTATTTTTTTTATTTAGGTTGATTGATCTTATTTAACCAGATTTCACTTGAAATTAGATCAAATTGTATTTATACTGAGGCTCGAGATTTCTTATTTGGAATTGAATCCGAATATTAAGTACTCCCGCACACAAAAAAATTTCTTAATTAAAAAGGTTGCTTGGGCTCAAATTTAGTGTTTTGGGTCTGAATTTACTGAGATAGGACCTATATGTGGGGCTCTGTCATTTGAGTAGGTTAAAAAAACTTTCATGTGTTGATGGTTATGTTTCCGTAATTTTATATTACTTGTAGGTTTGCACATCCACATATATACATGTCATTTGACATCTTCCTTAACATGAGAGAAGCTAGAAGTACGTTTTTCTTTTAGGTCGATTGCTTTTGTTTAACAAGATTTCTCTTGAAATTAGATCAAGGTATATTTACACTGAGGTTTGAGATTTCCGATGTGGAAGCAAATCTACATAATTGCGTTCTCCCACCCGCACGAAAGCAGTTTTTATTAAAAAGATTGATTAGGCTCAAATTTAATATTTTGGGTCTGAATTTATTGTCAAGATAATGATTACTGGGATGGAAGTAAGCTTAATAAAGAAAATATAATTTTATCATCCCCGGGAAACCAATTTACCAAATATGTCAATATTAGAAGGCTTTGAGTTGCAACGTAAAGAGAGCCTAATTAACAACAATAAGTTAATTCATCCCAAGTAACTCAGATACTGGAATTAACCCAAAACACAATATGAAAAATAAATAATATTACTAAAAACAAATAAGCGGTTATAACCAAGCACGCATGAAAGGGAAATTATAATAAATACGACATAACATATGTTGAAATAGGAAATAATAACAAATGACAACACAAATTCAAACTAAGGTAGATCTTGGGGTGATCGTGGAGATCGGCGAGGGGGTCGGAAGGTGATCAGATGGTAGAGGAGCTGGTCGACCTACAGAAACAACAAGGTAGCATTTTCCCAGGTTCCAATCAGCAAGCAGTCAGTGGATAATAACGTGGAACAGCTGTAATTTCAACCGTGGATGTTGGAGGTCAAGGGCATCATCATTGAAGTAAACACTAATATCATCAATTTCATGAGAGACTCTATGAATCAAAAAGCTAGGATAAACAAGCCAGCGAAATGTCATACTTCTGCCATTCTTCCTTCTTTTAGCCCGGTAGTTTTTCATGTTGTTCATCGGGAGCTTAACAAAGCCACACACTTTTGAGCACAAAAGGCGATCTTACATAGTTTTTCCTTTTCCTCGTCCTTGAATACTTCAGAGCTTTTTTTCATCCTCTAGAAAAATAAGATCGCTTTTCTTTGTTTTGTATTTTTCATTTATGTTTAACGGAATATGCACACTTTTCAAGGATAATGATGTGGAACAGCTATTTTGGATGTTAGCAGCAAAAGTGAACAAGTTCTGGAGGCAACAACACATGGGAAAGGAAGGAGTAGTGGCTGGCGAGGCTGGGACAGGCAGGGGCAGCGGTACGGTTGCAGAGGGGGTGGTGGTGGCCGCTGAACAGCCCCAAGGCTGCGGAGAAAAGGGTATGGATGACTGGAACAACAGGAAAAAAGTCGGGAATAGCTATTTGGGTCACCTGCAGTGAGGTGGAATGACGATGGCAGTGACTGCGGATGTCAGGAGCCAATAGGACAGCAAGGGGACAGTTGTCCGGGGCAGCTAGAACGAGGGCAGGTGTCTGGAATTGGGAAAACTACAATAAAAACAACAATGGTTCGGGGGCGGCTGCAACAATGGTGGGCGGTCGGAGCGATGTGGTGAGAATGTGGAAAGAAATAGGGAAAATAATCAATACCTCGAGAGAAAAAATACAGCCGAAGCACCACCAAAACCCTCGAGTATAATCCTCAAATGGAGAAATGGACGTTGCAGCGGTCCTAAACAAAACTCACAAAAAAACAAAACCTAGAGTATCAGAAACTCTAATAGATAATAATAAGATAACTAGAAGTGACCCAAGATGGTCGATCGACTCCTCAAAAATCGAAAAAAAAACCAGATCAAACCGGTCCAGGCAAATAGTCGGGACGCGGCTTCGTTCGCTGGACTCTCGCCTTAGGAGCAGGGGGCACTCCCCCGTAAGTCTTTTGACATTGAGGGAGCTTCGACCTCATTTATTGAAGCATTTGTCTCCTCATAGTAGTCAGGTCAGCTTCGTTGAAAGTAACAGAAATGTTGTCAACTCTAGGTATGACCCTATTGTAGGCGTTGTTATCCCAAAGCAAGTCTTGATAGAACAAGTATCCATCCACTTTTGGCACAACTTGAGTTGGAGCTGCCTATTAATGGGTATCCTCCCGAACCAATCCTGGAGCAATCAAATCTGTAATTGGCTTATTCCACTCCTTATACTCGTCCGAGTATATCTAAGTAAACACGTATGTAAGAAGAAATCACCTCTAGTACAAAATTATGGTAAGCTGGGTCAAATTGAAGGGCAAGCACTCAGAAGAGACCTCTGCTTCTTCCTTGAAAGGACTTGGATCCAATTGTAGGATATTTCTTCCTACAAAGCTCCTAAGGCGATTTCCAACAATGTGGTTCATACATCCCACCTGACGGAAGGTATACTGCTGAACTGAATTTAATAGTCCAATGACTCTCTATGGGCTTCCATATGTGACACAAAAGAGTCTCATCTCGGATATACTGGACCTCCCTCAGCAGAGGCAACTCAAGAAATATCATAGATATCTACAAATTCTGAATTTTTCTTATCTGAGGTTGTCATATGTCTGATGTCGGCTCCACAAACTTATGGCACATTCTGACATCTAATGTCAATCTTATTGATACTTCTCTGTCTGAACACCCATTATCTCGAACTCAATACCTTCTAAAACAATTATTGTCTTCTCTCTCCTGGGTTCAATGGGAATGATTGGCGTCTCTTCCTCATCGGCTAAAAAATGAGAATCCTCTTTCAAATCTTCAACCTCTCATGGATCACTATTTATTTCTTCAAATGCTCCCTAGTCCGTGAAAAGGATCATTCTCCTGATTGTGGAATCTGATTCGGTATTTCTAAATCCATGGCACCTGAAACACTTCCAGGCTGCGAAGAATATCAAAAAGGGAATAGTTCCACATATTCTCCACACTGACCTAGTGCCTCCTCAGGCAGTGTCGGCTTAGATATTCCCCTGAGTGAACTCTTGCAGTAAAATCATAGAGTTGCACTCTGCCTGCAAAATATGGTAGTCATCCGACAATGTTATCTCTCCCCTTTTGAACCTAGGGTTTGCACATTTTGTTTGTAATGAACTGGTAGGTATTGGAGCTACGTCTTCGTTTCATCTAGAATAAAGTAGTGGTCTTATCTTTTCCTAATGTTGTCATAGGTGCTTCAAATTTTACCACCAAAATAATGCACTATTCTTTAATTTTATGGAGGCTAGTTTTACCATTTCGTCCGATGGGACGTCCTGATATTCAAAGAAAAGTTCCACAGTCTAAAACTACACAATGAAATCATCCAAATCCATGTCTCCGTCATAATGTGTCAAATCAACTTTTAGTTCAAAATCGTGGTTCTCAGATATTTCAAGTCAAGTCTTAGAGCAATGACTCTTCATCACTGAAATCTCCAACAAGCACTTTACATTTCTATCCTCTACCCTGCACTTCATCTATGCATTCTCAGAAAGGCACTTCATCTCTACATTTTCTAATATGCACTTCATCTCTCGGCTTTCTTTGATAATATATCCCAACGCATTGTGGCATGTCTACTTCTCCGTTAGAATCATCCATACAGGAGGAATTTAGGTGTTCCTCCCTCGCTCTTCTTCGAATCTGACTACCCCACTCGTCAGTGACTTCTTCTTGGGCCATTTCCTCAATTTCATCAAGTTCTTGTAGCACTCGGTAGATTTGTTACTGTATCACTTCCATGGAAAACTCCTAATTAGGTTTTGGTGATTGCCTCCTCTGCGGTATGATTCGGTTTGGGTATAGGTAGGTGTGGAATGGGTGTAGGCATGATATAGGGAGAGGAAAATATTTTGGGGGTGGAGATAGTTTTGGGTATGACGAATGCTAAAAACTCTTAGATATGACTAGGGTTAGGCTAGCTCTGAAACTAATGATACTTGAATTAACCCAAACCACAATAAAAAAAAAGCAAATAGACAGTTACAATCAAATACACTTGAAAGACATATTACAACAAATAAGACAAAATGATACACTAAAATAAAAAATAACAACAAATGACAACACAAGGCGAAAAGTTAGAAGGTGGCGAGATCGAGGAAGAGCTGGTCGGTCAATAAAAAAAGGTAGCGGTTTTCGGAATTCTGGGCAGCAAGAAGACATTAGATAATGAGGTCTGACAGTTGTTTTGGATGATGGCGGCAAGTAGGAAGGGGATAGGGTGGAGGTTTTGGAGGCGAAGCGTGTGGGACGGGAAGGAGCGGCAGCTAGGGAATTTGGAACTGGCAAGGATAGCAGTACGTTTGCGAAGGGGACAGTAGTGGCGGTTGGAACAGCCACAAGGGTACAGAGAAAATGTGTTTGGGTAGCTGGAAGATTAGGAAAAAAGNACCCCTGTTGAGCTGTAGATTGGACTGTAGAGGGGAAGGAAAGGGTGAAGGCTGCTGTTGGGCTATTGGAGTTGGGCTGTAGTAGGGAAGGGATTGCTGTTGGGCTGCAGTTAGCTGAACCAGCAGAGAAAAGGCGGGTGGCAGGAGAAAGAAGTGAAGTTACAGTAGGTGGAGGCCCTAGATGGCCTTACAGTAACAACAGGGAAGGGGAGAGGTTCATGGCTACAGAGGTAATGCAGTCAGCGGCTCAGCAAGAAGGAGGAATTTTGGCTTGGCTGCTGGACAGGGAAGTTACGGGAGTGGGGAGTCCGCAAAAGTAGTGGAACCATGAGGTAGCAGCAGGTACATGGAATGTGGCAGAGGCTAACTGGGAGAATCTGGGATGCTGGTGGACAGTAGGTGCTAGAAGGAGGCGACAGGAAGGTTGTAGGAAAACAACCGCTAGATGAGGGTGGCGGGAGACGATCTGCAGAAAGTGCAGGTGGAAGTCGGAGAAGGGTTCGGAGATAAAACCAACAGCAGAGAGAAAGATACAGTCAGAGCACCAACCTAACCGTTGGATATAGCCCTTGACAGGAAAAACAGGACGTCAGCGGCTGTCCTCACAAATCTGAAATCAAAAATATAATAAACTGCCTTCGTAAAACCTAAAAACAAGTATAAATAGAATTAGGATGGGTGGGAAATGAAAATAAGAAGGCATGAAATTTTCTGCCTAATGAAAAGGGGAGAGGGACCGGTTCAGCAGCGCCCTCCCCCTCTCAACTGAACCAGTTCGGTCCAAACATAATCAGCTTTTGGAGGAAAACCCCGTGTTAGAGATGCTTTGCAAAAAAAATTTCAGTCGTGCAACACCAGTAATGTTATGCGCCGAAAAAGAATTTTCCTGTTTAAATCCCTAAAGCAGATATATTTGCCCTAACTTTTTCGACAAGATAAGCTCAACCATAAAGCTGATTTGCTTAGGTCTAGTTAGTAGAGTTTTACAACACAAGCCAAGAATCCTTTTTTCTCCTTTAAAATAAATCATATTCAACAACTCAAGTAAAAAACAAACTTTGAACTTCCTCAATATGAGAGAGAAGACATAAATATGTTTTTTTTTTTTTTTATTTAGGTTGATTGATCTTGTTTAGCCAGATTTCACTTGAAATTAGATCAAATTCTATTTATATTGGGGCTCGAGATTTCTTATTTGGAACTGAATCTGCATATTTAAGTACTCCCGCACACAAAAAAGCATTCTTAATTAAAAAGGTTGCTTGGGCTCAAATTTAGTGTTTTGGGTCTGAATTTACAGAGATAGGACCTATATGTGGGGCTCTGTCATTGAGTAGGTTAAAAAAACTTTCATGTGTTGATGGTTATGTTTCCGTAATTTTATATTACTTGTAGGTTTGCACATCCACATATATACATGTCATTTGACATCTTCCTTAATATGAGAGAAGCTAGAAGTAGGTTTTTCTTTTAGGTCGATTGCTTTTGTTTAACCAGATTTCTCTTGAAATTAGATCAAGGCCTATTTACACTGAGGCTTGAGATTTCCGATGTGGAAGCGAATCTACATAATTAAGTACTCCCACCCGCACGAGAGCATTTTTTATTAAAAAGATTGATTAGGCTCAAATTTAATATTTTGGGTCTGAGTTTATTGTCGAGATAATGATTGTTGGGATGGAAGTAAACTTAATAAAGAAAATATAATAAACCGGGAAACCAATTTACCAAATCTGTCAATATTAGAAGGATTTGAGTTGGAACGTAAAGAGAGCCTAATTAACAACAATAAGTTAATTCATCCCAAGTATCTCAGATACTGGAATTAACCCAAAACACAATATGAAAAATAAATAATATTACTAATAACAAATAGGCGGTTATAACCAAGCACACATGAAAGGGAAATTATAATAAATACAACATAACATATGCTGAAATAGGAAATAATAACAAATGACAACACAAATTCAAACTAAGGTAGATCTTGGGGTGATCGTGGTGATCGGCGAGGGGGTCGGAAGGTGATGAGATGGTAGAGGAGCTGTTCAACCTACAGAAACAACAAGGTAGCATTTTCCCAGGTTCCAAGCAGCAAGCAGTCAACGGATAATGACGTGGAACAATTGTAATTTCAACTATGGATGTTGGAGCTCAAGGGCATCATCATTGAAGTAAACACTAATATCATCAATTTCACGAGGGACTCTATGAATCAAAAAGCTAGGATGAACAAGCCGGAGAAATGCCATACTTCTGCAATTCTTCCTTCTTTTAGCCCGGTAGTTTTTCATGTTGTTCATCGGGAGCTTAACAAAGCCACCCACTTTTGCGCACAAAAGGCAATCTTACATAGTTTTTCCTTTTCCTCGTTCTTGAATTCCTCAGAGCTTTTTTTCGTCCTCCAGAAAAATAAGACCGCTTTTCTTTGTTTTGTATTTTTCTTTTATGTTTAATGGAATATGCACACTTTTCAAGGATAATGATGTGAAACAACTGTTCTGGATGATGGCAACAAATGTGAAGAGGGTATGCACAAGTTCTGGAGGCAACAGCACGTGGGAAAGGAAGGAGTGGTGGCTGGCGAGGTTGGCACAAGCAAGGGCAGTGGTACGGTTGCAGAGGGGATGGTGGTGGTCGTTGAACAACCCCAATGCTGCAGAGAAAAGGGATATGGATGACTGGAACGGCAGGAAAAAAGCCGGTAATAGCTATTTGGGTCATCTGCAGTGAGGTTGAATGATGATGGCAGTGACTGCGGATGTCGGGGGCCAACAGGACAGCAAGGGGACAGTTGTCTGGGGCAGCTAGAGTGAGGGCCGCTGTCTGGAATTGGGAAAACTACAATGAAAACAACAATAGTTCGAGGGCGGCTGCAACAATGATGGGCGGTCGGAGCGACGCGGTGAGGATGTGGAAAGAAATAGGGAAGATAATCAACTCCTCGAGAGAAAAAATACAGTCGAAGCACCACCAAAACCCTCGAGTGCAGTCCTCAAATGGAGAAATGGACGTTGCAGCGGTCCTAAACAAAACTCAAAAAAAAAAACAAAACCTAGAGTATCAGAAACTCTAATAGATGATAATAAGATAACAAGAAGGGGCCCAAAATGGTCGGTCCACTTCTCAAAAATTGAAAAAAAACTAGATCAAACCGGTCCAGGCAAATAATCGGGACGCGGCTTCGTTCGCTGGACTCTCGGAGCAGGGGGCACTCCCCCGTAAGTCTTCTGAGATTGAGGGAGTTTCGACCTCATTTATTGAAGCATTTGTCTCTTCATAGTAGTCAGGTCAGCTTCGTTGAAAGTAACAGAAATGTTGTCAACTCTAGGTATGACACTATTGTAGGCGTTGTTATCCCAAAGCACGTCGTGATAGAATAAGTATCCATCCACTTTTGGCACAACTTGAGCTGGAGCTGCCTATTAATGGGTATCCTCCCGAACCAATCCAGGAGCAATCAAATCTGTAATTGGCTTATTTCACTCCTTATACTCATCCGAGTATATCTAAGTAAACACGTATGTAAGAAGAAATCAACTCTAGTACAAAATTATGGCAAGCTGGGTCAAATTGAAGGGCAAGCACTCAGGAGAGACCTTTGCTTCTTCCTTGAAAGGACTTGGATCCAACTGTAGGATATTTCTTCCTACAAAGCTCCTAAGGCGATTTCCAACAATGTGGTTCATCCATCCCACCTGACGGAGGGTATACTGTTGAACTGAATTTAATAGTCCAATGACTCTCTATGGCCTTCCATATGTGGCACAAAAGAGTCTCATCTCGGATATACTGGACCTCCCTCAGCAGAGGCAACTCAAGAAATATCATAGAGATCTAAAAATTCTGAATTTCTCTTATCTGAGGTTGTCATATGTCTGATGTCTGCTCCCCAAACTTATGGCACATTCTGACATTTAATGTCAATCTTATTGATGCTCCTCTGTCTAAACACCCATTATCTCAAACTCAATACCTTCTAAAACAATTATTGTCTTCTCTCTCCTGGGTTCAATTGGAATCATTGGTGTCTCTTCCTCGTCGGCTAAAAAATGAGAATCCTCTTTCAAATCTTCATCTTCTCATGGATCACTATTTATTTCTTCAACTGCTCCCTAGTCCGTGAAAAAGATCATTCTCCTGATTGTGGAATCTGATTCGGTATTTTTAAATCCATGGCACTTGAAACACTTCCAGGCTGCGAAGAATATCAAAAAGGGAATTGTTTCCACCTATTCTCCACACTGACCTAGTGCCTCCTCGGCAGTGTCGGCTTAGATATTCCCCTGAGTGAACTCTTGCGGTAAAATCATAGGGTTGCACTCTGCCTGCAAAATATGGTAGTCATCCGACAATGTTATCTCTCCCCTTTTGAAGCTAAGGCTTGCAAATTTTGTCCGTAATGAACTGGTAGGTATTGGAATTATATCTTCGTTTCATATAGAACAAAGTAGTGATCTTATCTTTTCCTCATGTTGTCATAGGTGCTTCAAATTTTACCACCAAAATAATGCACTATTCTTTAATTTTATGGTGGCTAGCTTTACCATTTTGTCCGATGGGACGTCCTGATATTCAAAGAAAAGTTCCACGGTCTAAAACTACTCAATGAAATCATCCAAATCCATGTCACCATCATAATGTGTCAAATCAACTTTTAGTTCAAAATCGTGGTTCTCAGATATTTCAAGTCAAGTCTTGAGCAATGACTCTTCATCTCTGAAATCTCCAACAAGCACTTCATCTTTCTATCCTCTACCCTGCACTTCATCTATGTATTCTCAAAAAGGCACTTCATCTCTACATTTTCTAACAGGCACTTCATCTCTACATTTTCTAACAGGCACTTCATCTCTCGGCTTTCTTTGATAATATATCCCTACGCATTGTGGCATGTCTACTTCTCCATTAGAATCATCCATACAGGAGAAATTTAGGTGTTCCTCCCTCGCTCTTCTTCGAATCTCACTACCCCACTCGTCGGTGACTTCTTCTTGGGCCCTTTCCTCAATTTCATCAAGTCCTTGTAGCACTCGGTAGAGTTGTTACTGTATCACTTCCATGGAAAACTCCTAATTAGGTTTTAGTGATTGCCTCCTCAGCGGTATGATTCGGTTTGGGTATAGGTAGGTGTGGAATGGGTGTAGGCATGATATAGGGAGAGTAAAATATTTTGGGGGTGGAGATAGTTTTGGGTATGACGAAGCTAAAAACTCTTAGATATGACTAGGGTTAGACTAGCTCTGAAACTAATGATACTTGAGTCAACCCAAACCACAATTGAAAAAGCAAATAACATTATTAAAAGCAAATAGACAGTTACAATCAAATACACTTGAAAGACAAATTACAACAAATAAGACAAAATGATACACTAAAATAAAAAATAACAACAAATGACAAGACAAGCTTAAACTAAGGTGGAACTTGAGGTGGTGGTGGTGGCGGTGGTCGGCGAAAAGTTAGAAGGTGGCGAGATCGTGGAAGAGCTGGTCGGTCAATAGAAAAAAAGTTAGTGGTTTCCGGAATTCTGGGCAGCAAGAAGACAGTAGATAATGAGGTGCGACAGTTGTTTTGGATGATGGCAGCAAGTAGGAAGGGGATAGGGTGGAGGTTTTGGAGGCGGAGCGTGTGGGACAGGAAGGAGCAGCAGCTGAGGAGTTTGGAACTGGCAAGGATAGCAGTACGTTTGCAAAGGAGACAGTAGTGGTGGTTTGAACAGCCACAAGGGTACAGAGAAAATGGGTTTGGGTAGCTGGAAGATTAGGAAAAAAGCCAGGAACAGTTGTTCAGGTCGTCAGCAGCAAGGGAGATTGATAGCAAAGGAATGGTTGTCTGAGGCGGCAACCGCGAGGACAAGTGTGTCGGCAGCTAAAAAGAGGGGTTTGTTTGGTTAAAGTTTGATGGTTGCCCGTAAGAAGCTGTCGGTCGCTAGAATCAAAATCTCGTCGCCCGCTTCGGAATGACGTTTTAATTTATATATATATATATATATATATATATATATATANGGTTGTCTAAGGCAGCAACCGCGAGGACAAGTGTTTAAAATTGCAAAAATTGTGGTGTAAACATCGATAGTGATTGTTCGAGAGCAGTTGCAACAATGGAGGGCAGTTGAAAGCGACATGGGGAGGATGTGCAAGGGGATAAAGAAAATAATCACCATCTCATAAAAGAGCTACAGTTGTAACACACCCAAATCATTGAATACAACCCTTAAAAAGAGAAACAGATGGTGGCGGCGGTCCTACACAAAACTCACGAAAAGAACTAAACCTAGAATATCAAAAATGCGAATATATAATAATAAATTAACAATGAGTGACCCAAGAGGACGGCTGACTTATCTGAATGAAAAAAAATGAACCAAACAGGTCCAAGAAAACAGTCAGGTGGCGAATTGCACTCCCGCGACGGGAGCAAGGGATGCTCTTGCGTTAATCTTGAGTAGCTCAAGGTGGAAAGATGTGCCAAAGACAAGCTTTTGCGATTAAAATTAACTATCTCATTTATAGAGGGCTTGGCATACCCATTTAACTGAATGGTCCAGAGGCACACAACATAACCACTTATAGTTAAAGGTGCTAGAAATGAATTTAAGAACTTAAAGACAAGACATTAACATTAGGAATTGCTAGATAAGGGGTTCATCAGGCCTAGCACTTCACCTTGAGAAGCTCCAGTATTATTCGTAAAAAAGAAGGATGGGAGCTTCAGAATGTGCCTTGATTACAGAGAGTTGAATAAGTTCACAGTCAAAAACAAATGCACATTGTCGATGATCGATGACTTATTTGATCAATTGGAAGGGTCTTCCGTATTTTCAATGATAGATCTAAAGTCAGGTTATCACCAGTTGAGGATTAAAGAGGAAGACATAGTGAATACAACTTTCAAGATGAGATATGGGCACTATGAACTTGTGGTGATGTCATTTTACCTAATTAATGCTCTAACAGTTTTTATGGATCTGATGAACATGTTCTCAGAAAATTTTTGGATACACTCACGATTGTATTCATAAATATCCTAATTTATTCGAGAGATGAAGGCAGCCATATAGATCATCTACATGTTCTGCAGACTTTGATGAAGAACAGATTGTATACCAAACTTTCTAAGTGTCAAATTTGGCTTATAAATGTGGCTCTTTTTGGGCATATTATCAGTGAATGTGGCATATCTATGGATCAAAATAAAATCAAGGCGATTGCAAATTGGCTAAGAACAACTATTGTAACTGAGGTTGGGAGTTTTTTAGGTTTAGCTAATATTATAGGACATTTGTATAGAGATTCTCAGAGTTTGATATGTCATTATCGAAATTGACTTACAAGGAAATTAAGAGTCCATTTGGGGCAGCTGCTTATCCTGAAACGCGGTCCACGGGCCGGCCGCGAGAGTCGACCCGAGGCCTGCGTTTAGTGTAAAAACTCAAATGCAGTTTCAAATAAGCTGGCAAAACGGGCGAACCAAACGGTACGGCGGTTTTTTGAAAACACCGCCCGCACTTATAAGCTACCCCAAACGGGCCCTAAGTTTGAATGATCGGATCATTGTGAAGAAGCATTTCAAAAGCTGAAAACTTGATTAATGTCTGCTCCAGTAATGACATTATCTTGAGGGGCAGATAAGTTAAAAATTTATTGTGATGTCTCATTAACAGGACTGAGTTATGTGCTTATGCAACATGGAAAGGCTATTGTCTATGTTTCAAGGCAATTGAAGATCATGAAAGAAATTATCTCGCACATGATTTGAAGCTTACAGAAGTCTTGTTTGCAATTAAGATATGGAGGCATTATTTGTATGGAGTCAGATGTGAGATATGTACAGATCATCCGAGTTTGAAGTGCATCTTTACTTAAAAAAAGTTGAATATGGGGCAGAAGAGATGGTCAGAGTTTATCGAAAATTATAATTTGGATATTCAGTATCATTTGTGAAAGGCAAATGTGGTTATGGGTGTGCTGAGTAGGAAGGCTTTAGGTAGTTCAAATTGGTTGATTACTTAGGAGGAGCAACTAATCAAAGATATGGAAAAAAATCTGCATGAACGCTCATTGTTGATTAAGGCATCCATCACTAACAATGTTAAAAAAATTGTACCCTCAGTTTCAACAACTATCTTTAGATTGTGAGTCGTATCATTTTGGTAAACACCATCGTTCATCTTATGTTCCCAGAGTTAATAAAAGAGTTAGTTATAGTTTTGACTTAGTTCATTCTGATATCTAGATATCTTATTCTGTTTTATCCAATGAACTTCAATATTTTGTCATCTTTGTGGATTATTTCTCTCATATGATGTGGTTTTACTTTATGAAATCTCGTATTAAGTTATTGTNGTTTTGAAAAAAGATTATTATAATGTTTCATTCTGTTAATTTTATTTAATTAGGGCTTATATTTGTGTGACATGGCCACACAAATCGCCTGGAAGATATGAGGGTTTACGTCGTATCGGACGACAACCTCGGAACCTAGAACGAGTTAGGGCTAATCGTATGGCAGAGCTATACGAATGCCTAAAGAAAAAGGTGGAGGATTTATATTGCGCTAGGCAAACAAACAGAGCTATACGAATGCCTAAAGAAAAGGTGGAGGATTTATGTTGCGCTAGGCAAACGACCTCGAGCTTACGTCGTATCGGACGACAACCTCGGAACCTAGAACGAGTTAGGGCTTAAATCGTACAGCATTGTACGAATGCCTAAAGAAAAGGTGGAGGATTTATGTTGCGCTAGGCAAACAACCTCGAAAAGATCGGACGACAACCTCGGAACCTAGAACGAGTTAGGGCTCAGATCGTACAGCAGAGCTATACACAAATTGCCTAGAAGATATGAGGGTTTACGTCGTATCGGACGACAACCTCGGAACCTAGAAGAGTTACACAAATTGCCTAGAAGATATGAGGGTTTACGTCGTATCAGGCGACAACCTCGGAACCTAGAACGAGTTTAGGGCTTAGATCGTACAGCAGAGCTATACGAAGCGACAACCTCGGAACCTAGAACGAGTTTAGGGCTTAAATCGTACGGCAGAGCTATACGAATGCACGTCGTATCGGACAACAACCTCGGAACCTAGAACGAGTTAGGGCTTAAATCGTACAGCAGAGCTATACGAATGCCTAGCCTCGGAACCTAAAACGAGTTTAGGGCTTAGATCGTACAGCAGAGCTATACGAATGCCTAAAAAAAAGGTGGAAGATTTATGTTGCGCTAGGCAAACAACCTCGAAATCCTATGGATTGTTGTTTAATTTCTAGGAAATTTATGTTGCGCTAGGCAAACAACCTCGAAAACCTATGGATTGTTGTTTAATTTCTAGGAAAATGGGACAGTTTTGCTGGGAAAGACATGTTCTGCTGTTGAAGATGGTCGTGCTGCCCACTGCGCTAGCTCCAAGCTCCTNCCGGCTCCTCGACGTGACGAGTTTGAGTTTTCTAGGGTGTTCAGTTATAATGTTAAATCAAACGGTCATATGATTGTAGTCCTCTAAACATCCTATATAAAAAAAGTAAACATGCTTGAAGCTATAAAATATAAAATGTGCGATGCAGGAACAAACAATAGAATGCACGTGGAACAGTAGTAGGCAAAAACAGGAGCAGTACAACATGATATACATAAAGAACAGTAGCAAGTAGAAACAGGACAAGTGTAACATGCTATGCAGGGAGAACAGTAGCAAATAGAAACATGAGTAATATGACATGATATTCAGTACAGTAGCAGGTAGAAGCAAAAATGACATAATCATGTTGTACAAGAAAAGCGGTAGCAGGTAGAAAACAGGAAAATAAAGTACTGAAAAATGTAAAGCAAACTTGTACGCCCGTGAGATCTGATGTTCCTTAAGCATAGCAAACCTAAATGCATCTCAAAAAACAAAGTCTGGAAGAAAACGTCATCCAGGAAATCCAAGGAAAAGCGGAAAAACTCGAGAAACTCGACGGAAAAGACTCAAGTAAAAGAAAATCCTCAAAACTCCTGGGGAAATCCCGAAAGAAAGAAAAAGTAACACAAGTGCCCTGTCTCAAAACTTCGATAAAACAAGAAGATTCGGATGAGGGGGGACCGCAAGCACTCGTATGGGACTAGGCTCAGCTGTATATTTATTCTCGAGGGTCCACAAATACCGCAAGCACTCGTATGGGACTAGGCTCAGCTATATTTATTCTCGAGGGTCCACGAAGGCTCTACTCGGTCAACCCGAACGTATAGAACCTGTCACTCGTCTAGAAGGGTGTCTTGAACCTCACTTAGAGGGCTATTCCCCAGCCTAAACAGGTATTCGTCAGGTGGACAATCAACTTTTAAACGTATTTTAAAATTTATGTTTTTGACATACACACAAATTTTAAACATGCAAAGAAGAGTTATCAATTTTCGTTTCGTAGAAAAATGTGTTTTCGTTTAAAAATGGTTTATCAAAACTTATCTTTTTTTCTTTTTTTTAGAAATTTTTGTTGTCCACGAGTCGATTATGATGTCGGGCATAGGACTGCCAACAACCTGAGGAGGTTTGAGTCAACTCCCACTAAACTTATGTCGGTGAAGGATACAATATTTAATTGTTAATCAAATGTCTGGATCTTGATATTATAGGATAGGGCATCTTTCTGCTCTAACTTCGGTGTGTCTTTATCATCAACACCGTATGCCCCAAAACGACTACTTGCGACCTTGCTTGATGGTTTCACGTATAGCCAAAGGCTATACGTAGACACTTATGCATCGGACATAAGCATCGAAAACCGAACCAAGAAGCAAGGAAAAAAAGAATAAAAATGGGGTGAGAGAGAGGAGACATTGATCCATCTAAAACACCGAAAAGGAGATTGGATCAGTTCTCAAAAACTCCTATCGAAAAGACCTGGAAAAGTAGGGTCCGAGGTCTTTCCTAACAAACATAAAATATCCCTTTGTGCTGATTTTCCAAACCCCAAAAACGTAGGATTAATCAAATCAACCAAATGCTCTCCCGAATAAAGCTTGCAAATCCTCCCCAGCTCCCAAGATTGATATCAAACAAGCATAAAAAAAAAATCTTCCCACAAAATCAAATAAATGCTCACGATTGGGCTCACTACAAAGAGATGAACAGCAGGTAGGACTCACGGCCAAGGCAAACCCGAGGCACAGAAGGGGAGGAAACTCACGGCTAAGGCAAACCCAATGAACAACAAGTGAGGCTCACGGTCGGGGCAAACCCAAATCAATTATTTACAAGTTTTGATATACATAGGAGAGTACAAAACATCACTGATCTTTCAAAGTAATGAGTTCGACCCATCTGTAATCATGCAAGTGATTTAAACTCAACAAGAGGGGGGAGTTAGGCTCAAGAAACTCTAATGGGCCTCACGGGTAGTAATAGGAACCAAAGCCAGCAAACCACATCCAAACCACCTCTCGGGTAAGGGTAAGGCAAAGCAAACCGAGCTCTCAAGCTAAGCCAAGGCTGAACTACAGCTAAGGTTCGAGTTCAGGCTACAACAAAATAGTAGAAAACATTTTCATACCCCTGAGACATCAAAATATAGAACCAATGCATGTCATACACAAAAACAACTACAGAGTTCTTCCGAACCAACATAAATTCATCCACCACACATATATTTGAGCTAAGACACTGGTGGAATGCCAAAACCCAGCCCAGCAGAGGCCAAACAAAGCCAACACAGCCCCCAATCAAAGCCAAACCGAGCCCAGCAGAGGCCAAAGCCCTCAACCAAAGCTAAACCGAGCCCAGCAGAGGCCAAACAAAGCAAACACAGCCCTCAACCAAAGCAAAACCGAGCCCGTACAGGCCAAACAAAGCCAACACAGCCCTCAAACAAAGCCAAACCGAGCCCAACAGAGGCCAAACAAAGCCAACACATTGATACGAATTCAAGTTTTAATAGAAATTGAAATCTCAGCCACTTCTAAACAAATCGAAAATCAGTAGGAGCCCAAAGTGAACTTCTTAAAGCTAGCAAAGAAAACTTCAACAACTTAACGAAAGGTCAACATCTCGTGCTTCTGCAATGAAAACCAAGCACCAACAAAAACCCGAAGTCGAGCCATTCAAGGTCCAAAACCGAGCCCAGCAATATTAGAATCCAGACTCTCATAAAGCATTAAAGATCTAGCCATTTCAAACCCAAAGTCGTGACTCCAAATCAAGCCAAAACTGGGCCCAACAAGGACCAAAACCGAGTCCAACAATATTAAAAACCATGCTTCCTTAAAAAAAATAAATAAATAAAGTTCTAGCCATTTCAAGCCAAAGCCGAGACTCCAAACCCCAAAACCGAGCCAAATGAGGGTCAGAAATCAAGTTGCGGCTAAGACCTCCAACATTAAGCCACAATGAAAGTTAGAGCAATGTCCTCATGCCTTTAAATCCTCTCAAAATAGAATTACCACATGCTTGTAAAGTGAATATCTTGAAATACATGAAAGTAAAGCATGTCGAATATCTCAAAATACAAGAAAACAAACTTTACTAGCATGTTGTATCATCCACTGAGCTTAGCAAGAGAGGCTCGACAGAGAAAGAAAGAAAAAAAAAACAGTGAGTAAGCAAGGCATTGAGGAAGGGAAGGGGAGAGGAAATATATATCTCCTAGCCCCTTAAATGTCATTCCCATATAACAAATGTATAAATAAGGAGTAAGAACATATTTAGAAATGAGGCAAGCAATAATCTCCCTATTCTAGCATGCTTGCAAGAGGAGTAAAATTGTTCTAAAGCCGTGCTTTAATTATCCAAATCGCTACCAATATAAATGTGATGCGATGAACAGAAAACATGTCATATCTCCGCCGCTTTAAGCAAATATCCAAATTTAAATCCTAAAACATGCTCACATTTCCATTTTTAAATGCACCTGAAGTGAATGTCAAAGTAATATGAACTAGCATGCTGTGTCATCCAACAGAACCAAGTTCAAAGGCTCGGCAGAGAGGAAAACTGAAAGGAAACAGGGCACCGAAGAAGAGGGGGAAAGAAGGGGTACCTCTATAATGCCAAAGTAAAGCACTGCAACACAAGAATTCACCTCAAAGAAGTGTTCTCACAGAAATTCCTTTTCCAATCTCCTCACAGCCAAACTTTCTACTCCCCTCTCTTGCAAACTTTTCTTCAACAAACCCTAAAATCAAAAGAAAACTATCCTTATACGCAGAGAAGAGAGGAGAAGAGAAAAGAGATCACACCCTCGACCCACGGCACTCGAATCTGGCCAAAAAGAAAAGGACACGCTCCCTGCTCACAGAAGACGAAGCCACCGAAGCCTCTCGGACCGAGCGGCGAGACTAGTGGCAGCGAGGGAAGCATCGGGAAGAAGAGAAGAAATGTCATTCCAGTGTACCAGGGAGCAAGCCTCCCATAAACAAATTACCAAGAAAAGGAAAACCACAGTCTAAGGAGACTGACACGGCTTCGGGAAGGAAGGCCGCGGGCAGAGAGTGTCGGGCAAGGACGAACGAGGTCAACTTTCTCTCGCGTGGAGGAAGAGCTCGCTCGGCTCGAGACCGAGAAATGAAAAGGTCAGGTGCGCGAACGGGAGAAGGAAGGGAGGCAGAGCTCGGACGCAGAGAGTGGGGAGTTAGGGCTTAAAGAGGAAAGGGAGGATAAAAAGGTTTAATAATAAAAAAAATAATATATATATATATATATACACACACACACATATATATGAATATATATTATACATACATATATATATCTATGTATATATAT
>JXCR01142248.1:204258-245313 GCA_002079205.1 Phalaenopsis hybrid cultivar
TCGCCCATAAAGCCCCGCTCTCGTCTTCTTCCCCGCATACGATCCGAAGCCCATTGCTCGCTTCTTCTCGCTCGCCCTCGCTCGCCTGCTCGATCCCGATCTCTCGCACTCACTCCGCTCGATCCCGCTCCCTCCTACTTCCCTCTCGCGTGACCGAGGCCCTCTTCCTCGCATCTGCTCTCTGCGTCGAAGAACTCCTTCTTCCTTCTGCTCTCTCTGTTCGATAGTCTCCCACAAGACGAAGTCGCGCCTCCTTTGCGAACAGAGCCTTCGTCATCTCACTCGACCGAAGACCGAACCCCATCAGCTCGCCTTCTTCTTCCTTGGTTCACTCGATTCGGCTCTGATATCAATCTCGCGATCCAACAATCCAGTTCTCGCTTCTGTCATCTCCTTCCTCGCTCGACAAATTCAGCTTGGCTCTCTTATCTGCACTACACTGAAAAGCTACGTTCGGCTCCCCTCCTCCACTGTCCTACTCTCCCCAGCACCGAGCTCGTCCGCCTGCTTCCCTCTCTCATGAGACCGAAGCCCACCCGCTCGTCTTTCCCCGGCACGACAAGTCTTCAGGTTCAATTCTCTCCAAGTCGTGTCTCTCCCCTCACAATACATCCCCTTCCTGCTCTGAGCCACGGTACGCAAGGTTTTACTCTGAGGCTCGTTGTTCGTATCTTCTCTATGTTTGTTGCAGTTTTTATTTTTTAATTTTAATTCTCATCATCTGTTGAATCTGAAAGAGCTATTCTATAAAGAAAAAGAACCTTGTTGACATGTTGTTTGGAGAATTTCCATGCATCAATGCTTGTTATTTTTGGGGTTAAAAGTGTAGTTGGGAGAAAACGGGAATACATAGGCACCACATTGCTCTTAATGCTTCCATGACATTTATATAGATATTACAGGAGGCTTATTTATTCGTATGCCAATAATTTTGGCTATGAGGTGAAATTTTCAGCTAATCAAACAAAGTGATTGGGAGAGGCCTCATAGCTTGCTGAAATTATTTTCAGCTATTTAAAATATATGTTAGCTGTTTTGAAGGGATTTAGAACACCTGTTTTGAGGTGATTTGGAGGATGTTTCGCTGCAGTTTTCTGGGAGTCTTTTAATGTATCGTTTCAGGATGGTTTATCATTATTTTGGAGGATTTTATGTTCCATTTAAGTGTTGTTTGAAGTTGCCAATCACTGTAGAGCGTTGTAGGAGTGCTGTCTGGGCTTTAAATTTGTTGTTTGGGGGTTGTTTGAGATGTAAGACTGCTGCCCATTGCTAATTAAGGGCTCTTTGGAGTGTTTGGAGGTCATAGGAGCGTTGTTGGAGCCTTAGGAGTGTTGTTGGAAGCTTAGAAAAGCCTTGGGAGTGCTGCTTGGGCTTTAAATTTGTCGTTTGTGAGCTGTTTGAGATGAAAGACTGCTGCTCATTGCTAATTAAGGGCTGTTAGGAGTGTTTGGAAGTTGTAGAAAGTCGTAGGATCGTCGTACAACCCTGCTAGTTGTTGCCCCCGAGCTGTAAGAGCTGTAGGACCGTTGTCCAATGCTTCTATTTGCTGCTCAATTTTGTAGGGAACCACCTACGAGCTCTACCATCATTTGGGTTTGTAGGAAGCCACCTAGTAGCTGTCCACCATCGTCTAGAAGCCATCATGTTGCTGCCCACCTCTGTTCGGGTTCGTAGGAAGCCGCATAGGTGCTGCCCATTGTTGTTTGGGTTCATAGGAACTCATACAAGTGTTATTCGAAATTTCTAGTTGTTGTCCGGAGTCGTAGGATCACCATACACACTTGCTAGTTGTTTCTCGGAGTCGTAGGAGGTCGTAGGATCACCATACAAGCTCGCTAGGTGTAGTCAGGAGTTGTAGGAGGTCTTAGGATCACCTCTTTTGAGTTCCTTGTTATGGCTGCAACTTGTTCTACTGTTTATTGTTTTCTTCTTTTCTCTGCAATTTATTTAAACTCCATGCAAATTATATTGTGTTTTGTGAGTTAAACATGCAGCAGGAATAGCAGCAGCAGATACGACACGTACACAGGTACATTTTATTTGTTGTTATTTCTTTATTGCAATTACTCTTACTCTAACATATTATACGACACGTACGCAGGTACATTTTATTTGTTGTTATTTCTTTATTGCAATTACTCTTACTCTAACATATTATGCAGGTGCTGAATACAATCACACTTTCAAAAAAAAATAATTTTTCAAAATTAAACAACTTTTTCAAAAAAAAAAACAAAACAAAACATAACATGTTCTTTCGAACTTACGGGAGTCCCTCGGAGGAGATAACCCACGGTTGGTAACGAGATCTCCCCGGTTTAAATGAGTTTCACAACTCGTTTAAACTAAGTAAGTTCAAAAGAAAATAGTGATATCGGAACGAGGGAACCGTAGGATCCTAACCGGTGTCGCTCTAATCAACTTGAACCCCCCCAATGACAATCAAACTGAGACATTGAAACACACATGGTAAAACTATTTGAGCTTTAGACTTTAGGACTATTACTGTGACGAAGAACTCGAAGCAACTTCATAGGCAGCACCGCAAGGAGTTTGGAGTGAACTACAGGTGGAGGTGGTCGTCATTCTACAACAGCAGAATGAGTCTACACCAACTAAATTTTCCTAGTTTAAACAACTTATAGGATTTTGAGGTAGCTCGCCTAGAGCGACATAAAACCTCACCCTCTTTTAGGCCCCTGCACAACCATGTTGTGCAGCGTAAGTCCTAACTCGCCTTAGGTTCTGAGGTTGTCATCTAGAATGACGTAAAACCTCTTATCTTTGCGGGTTATTTATATTAACCAGTTATTATGCAAATGTAAGTCTTAAATAATAAAATTTACAAGATTCAACATTCAAATAAAATCCTCCAAAACACAGCACACAGTAGGATAGTTTGGGAGGTCACTGAGAATTCCCCTTAGAATCTGTGACATCCCCTACCTTTTGTTTCTTTTGGACTCCTGAAAGGATTATTCTTACTTGAGTCATTCTCACTTTTTCCATGTCCTACCTTGAAAACCTGAACTTTGAATTCTTGAAGACTAGAACCACTGATCATTATCGAGAGTTTTCTCGTATGCGACTCCCGTCATTTGGGATGTAATTAACTATAGGAGTTAACCTCTATATGGAACTTGGAACTCAGGTAAAATAAACTCTATTTAATCTTTGTATTAAATAAGGGAATTTGTCGGTCACATATAAAATGTTCGCAGACCAAATGGATGTCACAAACTTCGTAGTTTGTATGATTGGGTCCATCGCCGCGGGGTACACTTATTTTTCGAGAAGGTATATCATTTGTGGTACCGGGCACGATTATACAAATTTATTGGGCAAATGAGATCCAGTTGGTCTCATTTTTTAAAATTAAAATACAGTATTTTCAAAAAATTATATACCTTTTAGGTTAAATTAAATCATCTACTTTTCAAAACTATAAAAATACTTTTCGAAATCAAAAAGTTGATCGTCAAGTACGAGCAGCTATGAGAGAGGCGGTTGCCCTCCCAGACCCCGAGCACTGCCACCAATGGCGGTAGTCAGTCTACCACTGCGTAGTTTAAGTTTGAGCTAAGGACGCAAATGGCGGGGAAGAAGGTCTAGATCTCTCATGCTTATATGAGTGGAACAAGCTCGTCACAATCGAGCACTGCATAGCTTGTCAGGCAAGTCGCTGTTATGACTGAGGAGGTTCACCATTTACGTGAAGGCGGCTGAGATTTGAGTGGAGTATAGCATGTCTGATAGAGATTAAAGAAGATCGTTGGGGCAAGCAAACGATGGCTGTTGTATTTGAGGAGGAAGATAAAGAGGAGGATGGGCAGGAGGATTAGAAAGAGTTTGTTTTTATTTTTAATTTAGAAAATGTTTGAACTTATATTGATCAGAGTGTAAATGCAAACTTTTAATAATTTAGATAAAACAGTATCTCCTTTTTCAGTATTGATATTTTTAAGAGCATTGATCTGTGATATGGTTGGATATAATGTTTTTGTGATGTGTATTAAATGATTTGAGGCATAGCTCTTTACTCTCATTTTTCCAGGTTTTAAACATTATTGTTACTTGTGTTTTACGTTTATTGCACTGTTTCTTTCTATTTAGGATTATTTTTTCTGTCAGTATTAATCTTTTCAATTCATTTCTTAGTTTGCAAATAATTACAGGTGATGCAGGTGATCAACCATCTCATAGACCGTGTTCTGGGGACCCTTGAGACCACCTACCGTAGAAGGAAGAGGAGGTCGTCTACTTCTATCGATACTTCCACTACCATTGCACCTCATTTGGCACCTCCTCCCCCACCTGCTACTGCTACATCTCCTATGGCACCTCCCCCTCCACCGGCTGCTACTACACCTCTTGTAGCACCTCCAGCGGCCGTTGTTGTCACCCATCCCATGGCACCTGCTCCCGCACCCGATGCTGCCCCGTCTCCTTTGACGCATGTTGTTTCTACATCTTCTCCTCCACCTGCTGCTAGCACAGCTCTTGAGCCTGGACTGTTGACTCCTACTCCCCCCCCCAAAGGGTATAGTTACCGTCAGAGGGGGGCTCATAAGTTATTTTGAACATTGCATTATGTTTATTCTTCATGTTATATATTTTTTGGTAACTAATATGTTTCTTATGCAAATTCATTCCCCACAAGCTCCTCGTCACCTGCATCACAGAGATTATCAAGAGAAAGAACGATGAACCATATCTGTCGTGGAAGCATATACATGTAGGAAGTGGTTCAGAGAGTTTTAGATACGATCATGTAATTTGAGTAAGATTTGTAAATTTGATTTAAACTTTTATACTAACACATGGATTATTTTTTTAATTTTGGAAAGGACATTCACCTGGCTCCCAGACCACCACCAACAGATCAGCCGAATCTTCGAGATTCGGGGCAGACATCGCCTTGCCAACATGTTCACGGCAGCCAGCTGAAGGGGCGAGCGGCCTGCGTGGATTGGTGAGAGGCCCTGGGGTCAGTTGACCACAGCTTGGATCTCTCCGGATTATGAGAGGAAGCAGACGAACAGGGTGAATTGGGCGACAGAGGGGGCAACACGAGTTGTACTCCATATTGGCGAATCGGTCCCTCATACGGAGATATTTAAACATTAATTCAAATGTTAGAGCAATTTTTTAGCGCTAACCATTTTTTTACGCTACACAAGCCAAGAAGTTGAGTCGTGCTCCCTCCGTTGCCGAGCTGCATGTCTGAACTTATCGGTGCCCGGGGACTGTGCAATAGGTTTCAGAGCATTCCTGACAGGTTGCTAGTGAATTAAAAATCTTAAATTAAAATTTTATTTTAACTCTAATTGTTGAAAGTGTCAATTAAACGCTATTTTCATCATGCAGAAGGAGTTCGAGCAGCTCCGGGAAAGGCACTTGCAACAGTCAGTCTACCACTACATATTTGAAGTACGAGCTTTGGATTCAAGCTGCAGGGATGAAGAATGGGAGGGTTTTTGGCCTTGGAGCGAAGGGCATAGCCTTCGAGGCTGAGCTCTCTAGTGGTCCCGTTCTTAGTTCCTCGAGCCCCTCACAATCAAACCAGGAGACTCTTGTCAGACAAGTGTTTGCAATGAACGAGGAGATCTACTAGTTATGGAAGCAAATGCTACTAGGCCAACATTGAGTCGAGGACTCTATAGTACGCATGGCAAATACCTTAACAGATAAACGGGGCAAGCATCCGATGACATCCACCTTGAAAGAGGAGAAAGATAAAGATAATGAGAAGTTTTTTAATTATGTTTTCTTTTCTTTATAAGAAATATGTCAGACATTTATCTTGAATTTTTTTCGATTAACTTTACTATCCTTATTTGGAACAATTGTAACAGTATATTTCTTTTATTAATGATATTATTTAGAGATTTGATATGTGATATGATTATGATTAATGTGGTATATGATGTGAAATGTTTTTTTTAAGCAGATTGTGAAAATACAATTGATATTCTAAATTTTTTTATGTTAGAGGTTTGCATCAGCTTTTGTACGCAAACTTCGACGCTAAAACAACAATAATATTTAGTAATTCTACGATTTTTTCCAACGCAAATGAGATGGCAATTTGATGCTAATATTCATCTTCAGATATTTTCAGACGCGAATGTCAAAAGCGCACTATGTATAATCAAATCCGACGCAAATAATTTGCATCATAATATTTTGATGTAAATTTGACGGAAATAAAATTAACCACAATTTAACGTTGGAATAAATTAGACGCAAATCCGACGTTAATCTTTAAATATCGTCGGTTTTGCGTTTGATTTGTGTTTGATCTAGCTGACGCAAATATGCTCAATTCCTGTAGTGAAGCTCGTTTCTTATTTAACAAATAGCGGGTTAAATGCTCAATACTTCTATGATATATGACTTCAATAAAATTTCATGAACTAATGCGTATTTAATTTTCTACTTAATAGTAACATACAATAATTTAATATCAATATGCATATAAATTTATTATAATTTTTTCTTATTTTTTTTTATTTCAATAAACTAATTAGTAATCTTGCTTAAAATTTATATGTTAATTTATTTACTCGGTACAAATTAGTTAAATGTTAATTTGAAATTTATTCAATTATTTATTTATTTAGATTTGTAAAATTATTTGCTAATAATTTTACATAAAACATTAAGTACTCATTTAAATTATTAATTGTTTAAGTAGATATGAAAAATTAAGTATTTATTTGAATCTTTAGCTTGATCAAATAAAATAAATAAGCTACATACAAATCAAGTATGATCATTAAAAAATTTAAGCATGAATATATTTGTAAAAACTTGGATCAAGCTCAAAGTAAATATGAACAACTTGTGATTCGGCCAAGCTAAATATAATCCATGACATAATTGACCCGACTTGGCTGAAGTATAGCCCTATGGATCATCCCATCTAGACGTTGTTGAGCTAAAAAGTCAGTTAACTCATTGGGCATAAGTTACAATGTTGATTCATTCTTTGTGGTAGTGTAGGTACATCAAAGATCTAAAGTAACACGCAGGTATTGAAACTATAAAAGCTTGACTAGTATCATTTTATCATTTATCATCTTTAAGTAAAACAGGCTATAACTGCGAAAGTAATTTTTTTCTTATAATTTGGATGAAAATAGGCTCTTGAAAGTAATCTTGCAGCATTTCTGTTTAACTACTCAATAAGTAGGTATATGCCGCACACCATAAAGCAAGCAAGATAACTCCTGAGGGTTAAAGCCAGGTTGCTGCACAAAAGTAGTTTCAAGCTTAAAAGCACAAGATAGACGTTTAAATTAGTGAACTCTAAGTTCCATGCTATAAGTAGCATAATCTCCCATAGCACATCTTAAGATGGAAGTAGCCATAGAAAATGTTTAATAGGCATTAATGTAAAAGTATAGAAACTCCTCACAGGTATAATTTCTAGGTTGCTTTCTAGAGCAAGATAAACATTAGCTAATGTCTGAGCCTCCACACCCTGAATCAAAATAATCCAATGGGGGATAAGTATCTGCTATAAACTAGAGAAACTGAATAAATTAGCAGTGAGATTCTAACTAACTACGGAAATAGCAATAGAATTGAACCAGATCACAAATAATCAGTTTCAGAAATTGAGGACAACTGCTGCTGTAACTTACTGGTAAAAGGAAAGAAAGTGCACCTGAGAAGCATCTACAACTAGAAGAGCTCCTTCACAAGCTGCAATAGATCGTGAAACCTATACACCAATTTGTACATTGCATCCATGAGATGAACAAGAATTCAAATATGAACAGTGAGAACATTTGTAATTCTAAGAATTGAGATAATTCTCTTGCAAAATCAAACATATAGGTGGTCAGAGCGCACCATGGTGCATTAGGATGCATCGCAGTTATATTTTATTGCAGAAGTTAAAAAGTTTATTAAAACCTGAGTAACCAGGTTCTAGGAAATGTTCTCTATCAAAAATGCCGGTATTAGATGAAGAAATGGATGGCAGAGTAATGGAAAATAAGAAGTTATTGCACTGACCATACAAAGAAGAGCACAAAGCCAGGTTAATATTATTAAGTAGCTTAAACAATAGACAAGAGTGCATCCACAACAAACAGGATCAGTAATTCACTAACTTGCGCAATCTCTTGGACGAACATCATTTTCTATAAGAAACTATAACAGGAATAATATAAATCATATAATGCCTACCCAATTTAACATCCGTAAGTGGGAATTGGTTTCCTGAAAGAGTTGTGTATCATAGTGATTGATTTGAAGCCATCAAAGAAAGCAATATGTAAAAATTATGTACGAGTTATTAAAGGTTTTGAATGATGGGGCCTTAACCAATGTTTATTGTGGAGTAACCAATAAGTTTCCACTTTCATGAGCATTACATCAAAAGGCAAATATTGAGCTTATAACTTTTAGTATCGGTTATGGATACACTTGCAAATGATATTCAAAATGAGGTATCTTTGTATATGATTTTTGTGGATGATGCAGTTCTAATCAATGAAATATTTGATGAAATGAGTAGAAAGCAAGACCAAAATGTTTACAAGATAAATAGCTGAGGATTAACAGAACAAAAATTAAGAATATGACATGCAATTTAAGCGGGTATGAAATGACCAATTAGTAATCAAAATTGCAAAAAGATAAAGTGAAACTACGTGTGAAAAACTAAGTACATTAATCTATTTAATAAAAGAACGATGTGCAGTTGAAGGCATAACTTCTAGAGTTAAAAGCTAGATTATTAAATTGGAAAAATGCTTAAACAGATTATATGATGAAAGAATATCATAAAAATTTAAAAAATGTGAATAGCAAAAAAGTAGCCAAAACGAAAATGATAAGATTAATATATGGCAAAACTAGAAAAAAAATGAGAAATGATTATAGTTGAGGAAAGAAGATGTATCTATTAGAGATAAGTAGCAAAAAGTAAACTTACATGGTTTAAATAATTACAACAAATGATAAAAAATATATGTCACACCCCAACTTCACCCCCTTAAGGGTCAAGTGTGATGTGATGAAGGTAGACGATTCGATCAAATTTTCTAACCAACACTTGTCCTAACTTGCAGAATCAGGGTGATGAACTAGCCTAACTAATTTGACGCTATCGTACATGATACATTTTATTTTATTATTCATTCACACACACATATTACACTCGGAAGCGTGAAAAATCATATCATAAAAACACACACAAATATACATATATAGAGAGAGACAGAAACAGAGAGCTGCTAAATTCAATATAATAAAAGTACGTATTTAAAAATCTATACAGACTCCCAAAACTATGAAATACAAAATTTGGACAAGTCATACATAGCTACTCACTCTGAAGCTCCTTATCTCTTCTTGAAAGTCAACAATGTAGAGTGAGCTACAATAAGATTAACCAAATAATCAAAGAAGAAATAAGATTATTATGAAGGAAAAGAAATAACGTGCATGTGTGTATCTAACGCATAAGTATGTCCACAACACATATCAAAATATTCTATAATCATATAAAACATGTAAAAGAAAAGGCATGTAATAGTAGTATATAAAACATATATTTCATCCATTCATGTGTAATGATAAACGTATTCATAAAAGTCATCAATTTAATCATAAAAATATAACAGCAAAAGTACGTAGCTAAAAATTTGTAGAAGCTCCCAAAACTATGAAATACAAAACTTGTACAAGTCACACATAGCTAGTCACTCTGATACTCCTTATTTCTTCTAGAAAATCCATAATGTAGAGTGAGATACAACAAGCTTATCAAAATAATCAAAGTCAAAATAATTTTTTTTATGACGAAAAAAGAAACAATGGGCATGTGTATATCTAACTCATATATATGTCTACAATAGATGTCACAACAGGCTATAATCATATAAAACATGTCTAATAAAAGACGTGTAATATTAGTGTATAAAACATATATTTCATTTATTCATGTGTAATCATAAACATATTCATAAAAGACATTAATCTAATCATAAAAATATAAAGTACGTACCCAAAAGTCTATACAAACTCCCAAAACTACAAAATACAAAACTGGCACAAGTCACACATAGCTACTCACTCTGATACTCCTTATCTCTTCTTAAAAGTCAACAATGTTGAGTGAGCTACAACAAACTTAACAAAATAATCAAAGCTAAAATAAAATTTTTATGACGAAAAAGAAACAGCTTGTAGGTGTATATCTAACTCATATGTATGTTCACAACACGTGTCACAACATGTTATAATCATATAAAACATATAAAAGAAAAAACATATACTAGTAACATATAAATCATATATTTCATTTATTCATGTGTAATCATAAATATATTCATAAAATTCTTCCATCTAATCATAAAAATATAACTTATAATTGTATGTGCGTCAACGGTTTTCATAACATGCCATGGGTCATCACCCAGCCCGAAGGCTACATCAATACTTGATAAAGGTCGGACACTTCCTAACATAACAGCTATTAAAAGCCCCCTTAATACAAACGATACCCTACATTCCATCCCCGTTTGATGTCAACGGTTTTCAAAGTTTCATCTCCGCATATACCAGAAATTGAAAATCCAATCATTTTCTATGATCTGTACTTTCAAGTATTCATGTAATACTCTATATATGAGATCATTTATGATATTTTTTAAATCATAATTCTTGCAGCAAACACTCATCATAGGCATTTCATATAACATATATGTGAATCAAAGTAAATGAATACCTATAAGAAAAAATTTCATAAGCATGTGCATCAGATTCATAATATAGTAAATTCATCGGCATCGTATCTGACAAATCATGTTTATATTTATATAGTTTATGTAGGTATGCATCCACAATATGCAAAAAATTCTAGATGCAATAGTGTCAATCACATAATCACATGAAAACCCATAGAGTTATTTTTATATGTTAGTACATGATTATTTCATCTGAATCGACGGAGCAGTCCTACGACAAGTTTCCTTAAGCTCGGACGCCTAGTGCAAACAACCTGAAATTCGTAAACCTCTAGGATATTCAAAAATTTTAATTTTTGATCTTAATTTAACCCGCACAAACATGCGTATCAATATTTACCTCAAATGAGTTGCCTTCCATGAATTCTCCATACAAATTTCTCTAAATCCTCTCTTCCTCCCCCAAACCTTCCCTCCTGCCATTTACTTCACTTATTTCCAGCTAATTGCCTATACGGAAGCACACAAACCAAATCTGTAGTCTCTGACACAAGTTTATCTCATGTTACAGCGACCACAAACGAAAAAAATGCACTGATTCGTGGCAAACGTCAAAATGAAAAGTAAGAAAGGAAAATAATGTCTCAAATATAATGAAAGAGGGTTTCCTATTTACTAATTTCTCCTTAGAACTTCCAACATAGAGTTTTGTCTCTCAGTCTTTTGCCAGTTCATGCCTGCTACGATTTCGAATCGCAGCTCTTCGTTCCCCCAAAACCAAGAGACAGGGGAGGGGAGAAATGAAAGGTTTAATCCCAATAAATCCCAGCCCTACGATCCTATCAAGCCACTGCATGCGTTGTTTAGTGTGTGAGAGGGAGTCGACTAAGAACAGTGTCCGCGATTATGATTAATGAAGGGTTTATTTAAGTTTAATTAAACTTTGATTCCATTTTTTTTTCTTTTCATGCATTTAAAATTCATATTTAGTGCTATATATCAAATTGATCGATTTGATATGTAAAATTTTATAAAATTGATTTGATTAAACTCTGAGGGATGCAAAATTTGGGATATGTTTTACAAGTACCAAAATTTTACCTGTATTCTCAAAATTAGGTATTGCAACTCTCCCCTCGTAAAATTTTTATCTCAAAATTTTTTAATTACTTGAACATAAAGGACTATTTCTATGGTATTTCTCCTTTTTTTTCCCATGTAGCTTCTTTTTCAGGTTTGTGCTTCTACTTTAACTTTACAAAAGGAATTTGTCTATTCATTGACTTCTTAACATATGTTTCTAAAATGTTTTCAGACTCTTCAACTTGAGTTAGATTTTTCTATACTTCTGCCTTTATGTGAAGTCCTTCTGTCTTAATTTGAAGCTCATTTACTCAGCATGAGATGTGAAACACGCTATGGATATAGGACGTATCAGTAGGTAAAGCTAGCTTGTAAGTAGCTAGACCAATCATTTCCATAATTTTAAGAGAATCGAAATGCCTGAGATTCAACTTGCTTCCCTGATCAAATTTGAATGTACATCTTATTGGCCTGACTTTTAAAAATACAAAATCACCACTTTTAAATTCTACTGCTTTGTGCTTTGTATTTTGTGTCATAATATTTTTGTTGTCGATCTTGAGCAATTTTCAATCTACCTCTAATTAACCTGGTTTTTTGTAGCTTAATCAGCTAAGTAGGAACCTAACATTTGATGTACACACACTTCAGCCCAACTTAATGGAGTTTTGCATTTTCTATCATATCGTGCTTCAAAATAAGCCATTTTAATACAGGATTGATGACAATATTGTAGGCGAACTAGATCATTGGAATGTGATCTTTCCAACTGCCTTTAAAGTCAAGAACATCAAGCCTCAACAAATTTTTTAATACCTGAATTGTCCTTTATGATTGTTACTCGATTTATGGATGAAATGTTGTACTAAGATTTAAATGTGTACCCAAGCATAGTTGAATGTCTTTCCACAACTTAGACGTAAATATTCTCTATCAAAATCAATAACTTGGAATTCTATGTAACTTGATAATTTTTTTACATATAATCTGACAAACTTTTAAGCTAAATTTGTTTATCTAGTTGGCAAGAAATTAGCTGATTTTGTTAGTCTATCAATAACAACCCAAATATTATCATGACCTAGTTGAATCAAGAAAATCCAAAAATAAAAGTGATTACTTTTCATTTTCATTCAAGAATAGACAATATATGTAGCAATATGCACGGTCTCTGATGTTCACCCTTTATGATCTGAAATGTTAGACATCTAGACATATTCAACAATACTCTTTTTCATACCTGTCCACCACAACATCAATTTCAAATTCATGTACATTTTAGTGTTGCATGGATGAATTGCGTACCCTGAATGATGAGGTTCATGTAGGATTTTCCATTTTAAATCAGAATCAGAAGGTATCCATAACTGCATCTTATTTTTTATCATAAAATCTTCATTAAGAGTCATATCCGACCTCTTTCTTGATTAAAGTTTTTTCAGGAGTTTTGGATATTCATTGTTGACTCTCTGAGCTATCTTGATTTTATTACTCAGAGTTGGTTGCACAATCAACTAATATAAATATCATCTATCTCATAATCTTCTGACTTTCAAGTTCAAGACATCTATTTCTTTAATCAATTTCAACTTCTAAGTAATAATTTTGCTTCTACTACATGAAGATTTATGACTCAAAGCATCTGCAACTACATTTTCTTAGTCAGGACAATGTTGTATATTTATATCATAGTCTTTAATAAGCTCTATTCATCTCCTTTTACCTCAAATTCAACTCTTTTTATGTGAAAATATATTTTAGACTCTCACGATCAGTGAAGATTTTGCACTTCACATTATATTAGTGTCTCAAGATATTGAGAGCAAATACCACAGCAACGAACTCCAAATTATGTGTTGAATAACTCCTCCCATTTGCCTTCAACCATCAAGATGCATAAGCTATTACATTTTTATTTTGTATTAAAACACAGCCCACGCATCACAGTGATGCGTCACTATAAAATTGGAAACTTTCTGTACTTGATGGAATAGTTAATATTGAAGCAATGGTCAAATTCTTCGTTAATTCTTGAAAATAACGTTCATATTCTACAGTCTAATCAAATTGAACATCTTGCTCATCAGCTTGGACAATACCATAGCTATTTGCGAAAGTTCTTTAACGAACCTCCTATAAAATCCTGTCAATCCAATAAAACTACGTACCAATGTAACATTCTTTGGAGTAGAACATTCTACAACCGCTTTTACCTTCTGAGGAACCATTGAGATTCTTTGTACACTAATAATATGTCGCATAAATGTAATACTCTATAGCCAAAATTCACATTTTGACAACTTTACATATGATTACTCTGCCTCAGCAGCTCCAATAATATTTTCAGATGTTTGGAAGTGGTTAATAAAACTTTCGGATACAGGTAAATATGAATTGATATATATGGAGCAATAGGTTCACAGATCTGGGATGAGTAACCCATATGACTTAAGACATCATGCATGCATGACATTATCATATAATAATTTGCATTTGAATAATAAATTTTGTCAATACAAATGAATATGCATAAGAATAATTAGAAAGTATCGAGGGTCGGTCTTCTAGGCCAATTGCAGAGCAATAAGTGAGTTGTAAATGTCTTGAATAGAAAAAATATGCAGAGCCACCGAGTTATAGAACATTATTTAATTGATATCCCAAGTGATCGACAAAAATACTACTATTGGAAGATCGTACACTATCACAGGTTGGGAACAGTGTCGAGTATTAGGATTAAGTAAGCGTTCGTTTAAATGTAAATAAACTTTTATTTCATAATTTTATATCTTTTCATACATTTCAAATTCATGTTCGGTGCAATATATCAATTCAACGGGTACAAATTTATAAAATTGATTCGATCGAATTCTAAGGGATACTTTGAGATGTCTTACAAATACTAAAATTTTATCAGATTTCTCAAAATTGGGTGTTACAATATAACTATTAAATAGAAAAAAGAATTAATGATTAACATATAAAAATAAAAAAGACAAGCCGAGGATAACATGGATAGAAATAGGAGTTCAAAAAAGACTTGCACAAAACATACTTAACACCCCAACCAACACTCAACATGGATGAATCGAAAATGAGGATTTATAAAATCAATCTCCAATAATTGGGATAACACTAATGATAATAAGTCATTCAAAATCATTTCCCTCCAAGTTAACCAAGCCAACCACCAAAGGTGTCATGAAGATCCAAGCAATATTCTTCAATCAAAAAACCTATATAAGGAGCATTGGTGCTATAGGAGGATTCAATCTCCGAGTTTTGCTTTCACTTCTGTGGATTCCCATGCAATGAATATCCTCAAGAAACATGGCTTAGTACTTACGACATTGAAAAATGGCTTAGTTTGCGATCCTAGGAAACAATAGAATAGGGATTTATATGTGAACCTTCAAGAAATAAATACCCTTCACTTTCACAAACAAACTATCTAGTAAAAAATATATGAGATGTAACTAATACTGCTTTGAATAAAATTTTCCCAAAATCAGCAATTCTTAAAAAAGCTATTTGTAACGTAGTAAAAGATTAAAGTAAATAATAGATTTAAGCTGCTTCTAAGAGTGAACGACCCCTTCCTTATCACTTAACACCCATCCATTAAAAGAAAAAAATGATCTATAAGAAGTAATTGACATTGTTTTCAAAAAAATATCACAAATCAGCAATAACTAAAAATGTCGTTGGAGAGTAAGTCAAAAATAATGTTAAAAAACAGTTTTCTAGATGCGTTTTCTGTTGAATGTTGATATCCACTGCCTATTTAGGGTGGTAGGTTCCCTATGTTGCGAATTCATACTGTAATTTGCGATGTTTGTTTACTGTGGCGCAGCCACAGTCTGTTTAATTTTATGCAAAACATAAGCTATTCCTCGTTATTATTTTTACTTCGCTGCCCTCGTTCCTTCCTTCGCTGCCCTCCTTCATTCCCTCAATGCGCCCCTTGCCCAAAAAATCTCCTCTCTCGGCCTCTCGATTTCGTGGCTCTGGTGGCTAGCCCTTGTTTCCGGTTGCCTTTCGGTGGTTTCGAGTGGTTGTTGCGGTGAGCTTCCACTCTTCTCTCCCTCTCCTCTCTTTTCTTTGATTCGGTTTGGTAATTCTGCACAGCCTGCCCTCTGGGTCGTGGTTCTTCGTCGATTGCCTTTCGGTCGGAGGGGCAGTGGTGATGCTACTGTGGCATTCTTATTTTTCTCTAAGCTGTGTTAAATATTTTTTTATGACAAATATTTATGTTGATTAGTTTTGTTCATGTTATTATACACAATGGTTAAGACCAAAAGATCGGTTCATCTGCAATGTGGGATAAGAATACAAAAATAATATTTTGCGACGAAATAGACCGACAAACTAATTCAATAAGGAGAGCTAACAAAATATTATTAACAATTTCAATGACAGTAAGACAGAGAGTAAGATATGATGCAATTAAAAAACAAATGGTATTAACTTAAAAAGGACTGGAAAATCTAGAAAGAATTGAAGTGAGGATCCACGGACTTGGGTTGAGATCCAATAAAGCGAATAATTGATGCTTCGGAAGAGTAGTGGGTAGAGTGATTGGAGGTGATCATTTTTTTAACCTCCACGGCTTTTGTCAATTTGTCATTTTTTTTTTGTTTCAAATGCATCAACATGTGTTATTACATTGTAAGTGGTGTCAGCTGGGAAAAAATTTAAATACAATTGCATCTATCCAGAGCTGGAAGAGAAGTTAGATCGTATGGTTGGTGATGTCGTGGCAACGGGCAATAATGCATGCACACCTAGTGAGACAATGTCTTGTTGCGTCGTTGAAAACCTAACTGCAGAACAAACAGGTGATTCTAATGAAGGCCCCAGCCAGAACCTTCATGAAGTTGAATTCACAAGTCGGTCAAAGCGTACCCGGGTTGAGAGGAAAAAAAGAGGGAGTTGTTTTCATCTAAAGTCAGATTTCACAGTTTGTGACTTCATGCACCAATGAACTGCATCACAAGCAACTTTTGTTCGGCAGGTCATGCGTAAGCTGGAGGCAACTCCATAAATTTATGAGGACAATTATCTATTCTCTAAGAAATTTGTTTGAAGGCCCGACCCAAAGAGAGTTTTTCATGACGATGACCCTTGGTCGTAGGGAGCATTATTTACTTCATTTTCAAGCGAACAGTGACACTTACGAGACAATTGGTTTTCTTTATTGTGAGACATTTTATATTTTGTTGCATTGGACATTTTTATTTACTTCTGGGTTTTTACTTTTTCATTGGGACAATGTTAAATTTGAATTGCAATTTTATTTTTCATCGTTATGTTTTCTATCTCTAATTTTATTTTGAAGTTGGTTTTGTTCATAACATTATATCATTGTAGCTAATTCGTTTGTACTTATATGTTAGCTACTTCAACACCAAATTATATTGATGTAAAGGCGCAGAAGGAGAGTTGCAGCTGCAGTGTGTTTGATGCACAAGTATTATAAATCATAGAGTGCTCCCCTTACATTAGTGACAAATGGGCTAGGGAGTTGCTTGCGGGCCACCCAACAAGGTATAGCAATATGTTCTACATAACATGAGCGGTATTCACCGATCTATTGGAGGAAGTACACAAAAATCATGGACTTCATAGCTCCACCAGGAAGATTTCACGAATGATGTTAGCAATAGCCCTTAACATATTATCACATAATAAATCAATGTGATGAGCTACAAAGCGATTACAGCACTCTTTTGAAATAATTTGTAGATATTTCTCAGTAGTGTTTGAAAGAATTTGTCAATTTTTTATCACAAGTCATAAATCCAACAAGTCCTACATTCAAACGAATCCCCACAAAGATTTCACACGATGCATGGTATATGTCATATTTTTAGGTAATTTACTTTATTTATTGCATTCATTTTTCAAATAAATATAGTAATTAAGTTACCTTTGTTTATCTTTTTAGAAGTGTAATAAAGCAATCGATGGAACGCACGTGAATACATGTGTTCTAATTAATGAGAAGATCGCATTCATCGACCGTTGTGAGTCACCGACACAGAATGTGATGGTTGTATGTCTCAACAAATGTTTCACTCTTGTTATGGTCGGTTAGGAAGGCAGTGCACATAATAGTCGAATATTCAAAAATGAAAGACGGAATAAGAAATACAACTTCCCGCATCCACCCACAGGTTCGCTGGAGATTGAACCAGTCGCCTATTTTTTTTACTTCCACACTAACCATTTTATTAATATCAAACAATATTATTTGATTAATGTTGAGTATTCGTTACAATGAGAGTATATGAAACTCTATCCTGGTACGAGATATCATATACCTAACTTTGAGAGAGCCAGCAATATCACGCAAGACAAGAGAGAAATGTTCAACAAAATGCACTCCTCTTTATGCGGAGTCATTGAGAGGATATTTGAAGTTTGAAAAAAAAATGGATTATACTTCACGAAATATCACCTTATTCGTTTCTCAAATAAGTGCATATTGTGATTTCTACGATGACACTCCACAATTATATTCCAGAACATCATTTCTGCAACGACATTGATTTTTGTAGAGCAAATGAGGATCATTCACATATCTCAACTGAGGCGAATGAATATCGTATTGGAAAATCTTTGTCACGGGCTGAAAATAATGTGTTTGAGACCTGCACGCGAGATGTGGAAGGTGCAAGCGAGTTGGCAGAGTTGAGGGAACCAATTACGAATGTTATAGTTGGAGATTTATTTGATGAAACATTAGTTTTTATTTTTGTTTATTGTAATGATTGTTGAAAACATTCATTGTTTATTGTATATGTATTTTATACAAGTTATGTATATTTATGTTTCTTATGCATTTGATGATTATTGTATCAATTTTTTATGCAAGTAATATCTATTTTTTTCCTTTTACATGTATGTTTCTCCCACTTGGATGGTTGATGAGGCAGCCATGAATAATATATGTATCCTAAATATTGCATGTATTTTTTTGTCTTCTTGTAGTGATATATTCATTAATTTATATATTGAATTCTCTGAGACCTCATAGTTGTATAAAAGTTTAATTAATTACTTCCGTTATTAATTTTTACTAATGTTATATCGAATGGTATGAGTTTTTAAGCTTTCAGGAAAGATGAGCTTCAAGATTTTCAATACATCCAGAGGATTGCACTACTATTGCGGACTACAATGTTCCTTGCTTGCTTCGCGGCAGCCAAATATCTACGGGAGATAGTTTTACAGGTGTCCAAAGAGAATCACAAAAAGACTGTGACTATTTTAGGTGGGAAGGAAGATCCCACCACCGTGAGTAGGATGGTTTATCTTATGACATACACTGTCTACATTTTAAAAATAACGTCATCATATTATTAATTATTATTTTAATAGTCATTTTCTTAGTTTTATTCATGTTATTCACTGATTAGTGAGGTGTCTCTCTTTATTTGGTAATGTTCTGCATTGTATATTTGCTTTCAAGTAAGAAATGTATTGGAATGAACAGCTTTGTTGCGAACAGCATTACAATACAGGGGGCAGAAGAGTCATTTATCCAGAAACAGCTGCAGCACAGCTATTTTCAAACTGCAAAAAATTAACAAATAACTAGTTTATCTACAACAGCTTCTTGTCACAGCTATTGCAGCCGCCCCAAACAAACTCCCGATGAATGATTGGTGGCAGACAATACATCCAAAACTTTTGATATAATAAAGAATGGTTTCAATGAACTCGAATGCACAAAAGATTCCAACTTCTAATTTGTAGATTCCGCGGCCTTTTTATTTTGCTAATTCTTTGAAGGCCTCTAATTGCATTTCTAGTAGATTACTTCTTGTTTTTGTTCTAGTTGCTTTTACATTTAATTGCATGATAAATTATGAGTTCCCATGCATCACAGAGAAAATCCATGTAGAAATACAAAGTTCAGTTTTGCTTGAATCTTTATTATGGATCCAATACCAAATCTACAGTTCCTTTTGCAACTTGCATTAGATTTCAACACACTTTCCATTAATTTGTATCAAATAGGTTGTTTATCAAACATTTTAGAACAAATTGCAACATAACCCTGGAAAAAAATATGTGATTTTTTTATTAGAAAAATATGAATCTAAGAGCTCAAACTTCACAGTTCTCAATAAACATATTTTTTCCAATCAAAATAAAAAAAAATGATACAAATACCTGGAAACATGTCTTTAAAGTACATATATGACATATCTGTCAGTGCTACATTGGCATAATTACTTATGACCATCCTTAACATATTAGTCTAAACGTTCCATTACACGAGTGCTAAATAATAGTCTACTCTAGTCATTGGATGCATCTGACTGCAGTATCACGCTACGAATAGAAATTTCCCAATCAAATAGCAGCATTGATTCAGATCCACTAGTCGTGATAGCTCAAGCTCTTCATGATCTTCTGCTTGTAGAGGATATTGGAGAAGAATTTAATTAATCTTATACTTACAATGAAAGTCACCTAGTAATTGAAGAAAAGTGTTTCAAATCATGTTTACTAAAAAGAAGTAGAAATAAAAAAGGGGTTTTTCTTCCTTCACCATGTTTTACTAGATTTCTAGCAAGACGTAATAATTTGCCTAACAGCTTCGGAGCATACAAGGAGTGAATGGTGCTAACAGTAGGATTTGGTGAATACTTTGCCTTCTAACTGCTCTATATAATTGCTTCATGTTGTACTAATTATAATGATGATATTAAAATTGCTTTTGTCAAAAAAAGGTGCTGCATTTAAATAAACTCCTGTGGCCGCCCTTCATAGATTAATTAAACATGCCAGTACACAAGCTAAGTTCTCCACTGTGCTATCCAATCAAACTACTACAAGAACATAACGATTAAGTGTACATACCTCATATGAGAAGTCAACGTGGCCAGGTGTATCAATAAGATTCAAGCAGTATGCTTCATTTTCCAATAAAAAACGCATTCGTGCTGCCTAAAAAAATAAAATAAAAATAAAATGCATTTATACTGCCTTCATCAAATATAAACTTAAAATTATATTCAAAATCAATAAATTTTAAGTTTATATAAACTGAACAAAATGGAAAATAATGATATATAAGTTGGCCATAAGTTAATGAAAATAAAATAAGGAATAAACACAACAAATCCACATTACAAATCCAAACTAATCAAGATCAAATCAACAAATTGATGTGGCCAAGCATAGTGAGCAGGCATCAGTTTTATTTCCATCAAAACTAATAATTCTGCTATGTTAGGAAGACTAGGATCGTAATAATATGGCTGATAGCATAGAACCATTCTGATTTCCCGTAAAGTACCTGGTTGGGAAATTTTCCATCAGATGGAAAAGGAGGCAAAGGCCCAAATACCTATATACAATGCTCTTCAAAAGCTTTGAAGACCAACTACAGAATATAATTTATATGACACTGAGTGCTTTAAACAAAAAAATTAACTAATTTTGAAGGTAGGTACAGAACACTAAAAAGGGTAATTGAAGGTATACTATGAAAGCAATATAACATTCTGATGATCTTATTTACACAGAAAGGAGAAAAATTTACCAATTAAGGCAGCACCATTATACTGTGGATAGCAGAATTACCTCACAATTGCTATTGATGTCAATTTAAACAATGTATAGACAAGTGGATTACACTGTACAAATGATACTAACATAATAAATTATATGAATTAAAAGAGTGATGAGACACTTCATAGGAAATGATTTATGGCATGGCATGGCAATTTAACAGCCGCAGTTGTAATTAACATGGAAAAGGAATCTAATTATAAACATCAGCCGAATGAACACAGACATTATGTCATTTAAAAAATATAAAGAAAGAGCTCAAATGCGAAAATAAATTAAGCATGCCTGCAATTTAATAGTGATTCCTCTTTCTCTCTCCAAATCCATGTTATCTAAAAATTGTTCTTTCATCTCCCTCTTCTGGACGGTACCAGTTAATTGTAACAATTTATCTGCTAAAGTTGACTTCCCATGATCTATATGAGCAATAATACAAAAATTTCTGATATTTGATATAGGAACCTACCAAATACAGAAGAACGTGGTGTTAGAGAAACAAGAAACAGAAGCCATTAAGCAAAAACATCAGACAAGTAAAAAATTAACATTGCAAAATTCTAAAATGACATTTCATAAGACAAAAATAAAACATTCAAGTATGCATTTTAGAATCCACAATTTTGCCAACAACAAAAGCAAACAAAAATGATGCTATGTATCAAAATGAAAAAGAAGCTATGAGATTCTGTTGATGAAATCTTCTGAGCTGTTACACATATGTTTGCCTCTTGAATTTCTCATTTCATAAGTATTAATTTTATTGTTAACAAAAACAATAAAAATGGGGCGTTCTGCCTGTTAATGGTTGTGCCAAGCTGCTAAAGAGGTTCAAAATAAAAAAGAAAATCATAACTTGTCTCCATTTTCCTCCAAAGCCAATTCAAAATAGATTTCTTTAAAACTTCTAGTAAAATGCATTTATGCCCAGCATAAGCATTCTCTCTGAGCCAATAATTTTGTATATGATATGGCCAGACGAAATACTCTTGATTAATTGCAGCTAGGAGTGTCAAAAAAGCTCGCGTTTCACAAGCAGCTCATGTTCTAATCGTTAAGTGGAACATGTTTGAATCATTCATTAAGTAAATAAACTAAACACGAATAATTTTTTTAAACTCAAATCATAAACGAGCCGAACATAATCACTTTTCGATAGTGTTTGGCCCGTTTTAGCTCAAAATAAGAAAATTCTATATATATATATATATATATATATATATATATATATATATATATATAATTCAATAATACTAAATATATATAAAAAAGGTAAATAAAAAGGAACAGCCAGAGATTATTATACGAGCATCCAGCCACCCATAATGCTGTCTCTTATACACATNTATTTAAAAAAAGTAAATAAAAAAGAATGGTCAGAGATTATTATACGAGCCTCCAGCCACCCCTAATGTGCCTAATAATTCGAGCACCACCTCCTTAAGGTCAACTGTGCCAGAGGGGATTAGAACCCCTGACCTGAGGGGTCTCATACCGTGAATGTCAACCAACAGGACGGGATAAGCGGCACTCAATAAGAATACATATAGATTGTGTGGAATGGCCCATGCATGACACCCTTCCCCCACTATAACTACCACATATAAATAGTTCCAAAAAAAGAGACAATACAGAAAATTACAAAAGACCTAAAGAAAAAAACAAAAAATGCCAAAAAATATAGTATCAGGTAGCTAAAGAGCGACCCAATTTTGCTTTGTCTCTGCCTCTAGTTCTAGGAAATGAGTCAGCTAATAAATTGGTAAGATGAGTGTCATTGTCAATAGTGACCAAAGTATCATCCAATAAGTTCCCAAGCTCGAGTCCGCCTCCAGTCTTCTTCTTTCTCATGGAATAGACCTGTCATTCTTCATCCGAAGATTGGCTCGCCTGATCAGTGGATTGGTCTAAAGTGTGTCAGACATGTGTAAGACGTTAGATTAAATCACTACAACTCATGTGTTAGAGTGGTTAGTTGCATTTTATTGTAAAAAAACTTGCNGCCAGAGATTATTATACGAGCATCCAGCCACCCATAATGTGTCTAACAATTCGAGCACCACCTCCTTAAGGTCAACTGTGCCAGAGGAAATTAGAACCCCCGACCTGAGGGGTCTCATACCGTGAATGCCAACCAACAAGGCGGGATAAGTGGCACTCAATAATATATATATATATTAGAAAGCTCAAAAGCTAATATATTAAAAAAAAATAAGGATACATATAGATTGTGTGGAATGACCCACGACACATACAAATGGTTCCAAAAAAGAGAAAATACAAAAAATAACAAAAAACCTAGAGAAAAAAACAAAAAATGCCAAAAAAAACATAGTATCAGGTAGCTAAAGAGCGACCCAACTTTGCTTTGTCTCTACCTCTAGTTCTAGGAAAGGAGTCAGCTAATAAATTGGTAAGATGAGTGTCATTGTCAGTAGTGACCAAAGTATCATCCAATAAAGTCAGCCTCCAGTCTTCTTCTTCCTCTTAGAATAGATCTGTCATTCCTCGTCCGAAGATTGGCTCGTCTGATCATTAGATTGGTCTAAAGTGTGTTGGATATGTGTAGGATGTTGTTAGATTAAATCACTACAACTCATGTGTTATAGTGGTTAGATGCATTTTATTGTAAAAAAACTTGCACCCTACATATTCTAAATTTTTTTTTATTATCTTGACAAATCAAGCCAAACACGAGCCAATTCAAACAAAATGATTAATATCAAGCCGAACATGAAAAGAGCCTTAGCTTGCTCAAGCTCGGCTCGTTTGCACCCATAATTCGTTTCAAGCTATGGTCATCTTCGCACAACAAGATTCAAACTAGATGATGATATTTCTAGCACCTATAATGGGTCCTACATCGCTTGATTGTGTCAAGATTCATAACTCTCCAATCGACCTTGATTAAGTAAATGATTATTAGCGGAATAATCAGGCGCATAAGTGTTCATTGCGAGAAATGGCATTCCGGAACTTTTAACTTGATGGTCGGCAAATGCTTCCACTGTTATAGTACCGACCTTAAAGTTATGGATTGTCCCTTCAGAGTTCCAAACCAGCAATAAGTGACAACCACCCAAGAGAACAATTTTAAGTCTCATTACAAGAATAAGTAACGAAAATCTAATGAAGGTCAATATTAAAAACATCAAGGGAAAAGTTAAGCGAAGCAAAATTACTTTCAGCCTCAGCAACAACAGCAAGTGATGGAGTCTCAATCATACCAACAAATTCTTCCTGTATCGTATTACTAGAAGTACCAGCAGTTACCATCAATGTATGAACACCCTCCAACGGCACAATACTAGCCTCAGCGACCTTAAGATCTAGAGCAACCCAAGCAGGCAATTCTACCCTGAGCATTTTTTATGACACATCAAGAAACTCGTAAAGCTCCTGCTGTAGTGATAGGTATTATCTTGACTTTAAAGCAACAGAAAAATGTATTATTTGACTTTGAGGCATCTCATTCATTCATATCCAGTAAATTTGCATCTAATGTATTGATTTCTTCATTACAATCAAATCTATCAATTATTATGTCATCTGGCTCACCCATGATTATTACTCGGTGTGCTCTTGATTGTGAAATTATTATCAATGACATACATATGCCTGCTACTCTCAAAGTATTCCCACTATATCAGTTTAATGTAATTTTGGGTATGGAAAGGTTATTTACATATCATGGTAGTAAAGATTGTCATGAATGATGAGTGACTTTTTGTATATCTGGTTTCGACCCTTTTAATTTTAAGGTTAGTAAAGTTCTTGTTTAATATCGGCAATTAAGGCTTGCAAATTGATCTCTCATGGGTGTGCTGGCTATCTAATTCATGTGGTAGATTTTGAGAAATCCAGTGCTGACTTAGATAGTATTCCAATGGTTCAAGAATTTATTGATGTATTTCCTAAAGATTTATCTGTCTTACCACTAGATCGTGAGTGGAGTTCACCATAGACATGATTTTGGAGACCACTCCAATTTTAAAGATCATATAAGATGGCCTTAATGAAACTCTAGGAGCTCAAGATCCAGTTACAAGAATTACTTCACAAAGGATTCATCTGGCCTAATGTTTCGGCTTGGGGATCACTAGTTTTGTTCATGAAGAAGAAAAACGGAAGCATGCGGATGTGCACAACTACAGAGAGTTGAATAAGGAGATCGTGAAGAACAAGTACCCACGAGAGCTGCATGAAGAGATCGTGAAGAACAAGTACCCGCTGCCTCGTATAGATAATATAATCAATGGTATCATCCTAGCGTCATATGAAGCACTTTATGGCAGGAAGTGTAGATCCCCTTTGTGCTGGTTTGAAGTAGGTGAAAGGCGAATATTCGGACCTCATTTGATAAACTAAATACTGAGAAGTTTCGTCAAATTACAGATCAACCCAAAGTACCTGGAGATTGAATTTAATGTAAGAGATTACGTTTTTCTGAATTTTTTACCTATGCATGGAGTTCCACAATTTGGCTACATTAGATAGAATCAGTCTCGCTTCATTGATCCTTTTTGAGGTGATCAAGAGAGTCAGCAAAGTTTCACATCGTTTGGCTCTTCCTTCAAGACTTGCAGGAGTACAAAATATCTTTCACGTCTCTCTATTTTGTCATTATGTGCATGATGACTCATATTATTTTGTATGAGTTATTGTTGATTCAGGAAAACTTGAGTCATGAAGAAATATCGGACCGTAGTTTGGAGGTAAAGTTCGACGGCTTCGCCCCTAATCTATTTTTTTTATAGGAGTACTTTTAAAGAAACAATCAAAACGAGAAACAACTTGGAATATTGAAGAAAAGATGATTGTGAAGCACTCGCATATGTTCAAGAATAAAAGTATGAATTTAGAGAAAAAATCCTTTTAAGGAGGGTAGTATGTAAGATTTGGAATTTTTTCTTCTCTTATTCTACCTCCATTCTCTATTTCCTTCCCGATTTAGTTGTCCTGAACTGATATGATTCCTTTCCATTTTCTTCCTTTGTTCGTTGTTGCATTCCCGATTTGATCAACCACGTCAAACCATCACCTATGTTTAAGAGGATCGCAAAAAACCGACTTCACAATCCTTCGCAACCATCTCCTCCCCTAATCTCTAATTCCCCTCCTACCTTTCTCTCACTTTCGTCCAAAACCATCGCTTTAGTGACTGAACCCTTGAGATACCATTACGATTAAAGCTAGCTGAGAAAGCAACAGCGGGATCGTGACGAATAGAGACCACCAAACACTACCTTCCTCCTCCTCGCGCTTTGCTCCTACCCCAAAACTTTGAAGAATGATCACTAGTTGCACTAGCTAAATACTTAGAGGTATTTTTTGGCCACCTCAAGGTGAGTAACTGTTTTTAGTAGGGAATAAATGTACCCCTCCTAGTTAGGGTGTTAATCCTCATTAATTGTATTAGCTCTCTAGTTACTTTTTATAATTGTTAGTCCTATCTATGCTACTTCAATTATTTTTCTTGTTTTGTACTAGTTATAAGCTTCATTTGTTTCTTGTGATGAAATTATTAGTATTCTTATTTTTTATTGTGTAACTTCTACATATGTGAATAAATCCAACATTTTATAACACTCTCTTCACTTGTACTTTACTATTGTAAATTACATATAGGTTTAAGTCATATCACAAGTTGGTGTGAAATAACATATTACTTATATAATTACTGGGATAACAAGCAGGTGTGAGATAATAGATAATATTCTTTCCTCCTATACATTGATTGTCAAACGCACTCGTTGATATTTTTGCATAACCAGGTCTATTCAACGACTAGTAGGATTGTTCCCACTGGAGCAGATTTTTTTGTTTTATATTTCATTGTTATTTTTATTGTTATTTGCATACATTATTCTTTTTGAGAATACAAAAGAGATTTAATTCATTTTATCATGTCCCGCGTTATTGGGACTACAGTCTTCCGAAACCGGGGTGTTACAAAATTAGATCTCCAACAACAATAATCATAAGTTTTCTATCGATCCATCAACTATTGCCAGGGAAACTGATGATCAAATACATGCCCCAAATAGGATACTTCGTAAATTAATTTCAGTACCTATTCTTTTCAAGTGCGGATATTGATTTGAGAGTTGAAACGTCTATCTGGAAAAAGATCCAAGAGTAGCCCGCTAACCTACTTTACCCAACTTCGACCGACAACACCAGAAAACATTTCCGGTAGACGACAACCTACACCTCCAAGTTTTGATCAACAATTCCAAACTTTGCTTTTTTTCCCAATATCCTACGCTTAAATCCAAACGAAGACTAATAGCACCTCGATCACTCGTAACTCGGCAATGTACCGACAACTAGGTGAAAAAATATATCTAATAAATCTATTTTCTCGCAAATCATGTGGTGCATAAAAACCCGCGTTGATGAATAAGAAAAAAAGATCAAAGAGGTAAGGTGCCTTCTTTAGTCGATCGAAACCGGCATCGGAAACAGCGATTTCAGCGCCAAATGCGCCCTTCGACTCAGTTCCGGCGGAGGTTCGACAGAAAATGCCGTAAGGGCGGACAGTGAATAATCCTAGCCGATAAGCTCTCAGCCGAAAAAGATGAAGTTCGCCGTGAAGATATGGCTCTGGCGTGGATAAATAACCAATCCTTCGGGATTTCGGTGGCCGTGTGAAGAAGGTCGAGAGGTGGCAAACACTGGGCGCCATTAACGGATAGAAAGAAGCAAGCGAAAAGTGGACAGTGGAGCGTGTGAGACGGTATCCACTTCGCTAATACAATTTAGTCATCCCAAGTGACTATAAAACTTCCATTTCATTAATCTTCATTTCATTAAATTTATTAAATTTATGGTAGATGCTCTGAAAGTACATTTTAGTAAAATTAATCTCATATTTTATTTTCAGAGGATCTCAAATATTTCTTTTACTTATTTTTAACAAACACATCATCCACGAACTTCAATTTTTTTCTCTTTTATTTAAAATTTAAATCCATAAGATGATCTCAATGTTTTTAAGCCCACAATTATGTTTTTTTTATGCATTAACAGCTTTCATTTCTTATCTGGTGATAGCCAAAGAAGACATTTAGAAAGCTCATCATTAAATGGTCAATCTTTGATTCCATCAATTATGGATCATCGGCGGTAGTTAATTATCATTATGGCAGGCAGTGTTGAGGACAGTGAAATCCACGCACAATCTCCACTTATTATTGGTTATTGTACCTCCCAAATATAGTCGACCTCTTTTAGCCTCTACAACTACTTTTCAGATTAGTTCGATTAGGGTCATCACTAAGAGCTTGTTTTTCTGCTCCATTGATCTGGTGACTGGATTCATGTTCAACTAGTGGCAAGCGATGTCAAGTGATATCCCTAATTTCTTTGTTGCTACCATGAAAAGGCTTCTCGATGCTCCCTGAGGGTCTTGATCAGCAAACCCTTATGGACTATATAGAATTTTTTACTTATTTAGAAATATTTATCGGGCTCTTTGTCGACTACATAGATTTCAAGGGTTGTATTGCTAGTCTTGAGACCCCTTCAAGTCGGTGTTGCAGATCGAGTGGCTCCTACTCCGCACTTGTGACTATCCGGAGATAGCAGGTTCGGAACCACTCCAAGTTGTCCTAAATGGTGATAATCTCTCCATTGAAATAAAAATTTACAACCATGTGGTACATTGAGACCACAGCCTTGTAGTTGTTTGGTAATTGCCGGCCAAAGATGGTGTTGTAGGTTGGTGGTAAATCTACTCCAGGAAGTCTTTCTTATAGATGAATTGATTTTTACCTTCCCTCCAAGTGGTTGGCAAAGCAATTACTCACAAGACCTCCTTCCTCTTGTCAGAGAAACCATACAGTAGGTTGGTCATTGCCACCACCCTGTCGATTAAGAGTTTCATTTTGTCAAGCACTGACTTGAACATGATATTCACAGAGTTTTTTGTGTTGATCAAAGTTTTTTTCTCATCCTTGTTGTCACAAAGATGATGTTGTAAGGATATTCATGAAGTTTTTGGTGTTGATCTCATCCTTGTTGTCACAAAGATGATGTTGTAAGGATTCCCCCTCCTGGGTAATTCTGCGTCGATGAAATTGATAAGTGGATGGATGTAATGCCTCGGAGTAAATGCAATTGCACATAGTTCTTCCGATCATAGACTCTTTTGATTGGTCAATCGGGATGATTCTCCACCTCCAGAGATAGCTGGTATAAATCCAAAAATGTGGATTTTGTTCGTTCAAGCTAATTTGTCTAGGATTTCTTCTACTAGGCCTTTTCCTCTGACCATGGGAGCACCACAAATTACCTGAGTTTTCCAACTTTTATCAACTCCTTGACCAGGCTTTGGAGGTGCTACATTTCTTTATGTCATGGTCTCTGTGATAGGAACTATATTTCTTCGTGTCCTTGAGGAATGCTTTGGTTCTCAATGTAGGTGTCTTTCTGAAGTATTATTTATTATGAATGGCATCTACCAATTCCGTCTTTGAGACTTTCAATGGTGTGGCCTTAAAGGCATCATAATTATTCAATGGTCCCTCATGGTAAAGAGCCAGTCATTGGTTAGGATATTGTGTTTGGCCTCTTGGTTGTAGTTCCCGTCGAGCCCCATGGTGTCCCAAGACAATCAACTGTCTTTATGTTGTGGCAAAACAGAAGGACAGAAGTCCTCCCTCAGCCTCCACCTATCATCTCTAGGGGCCCTCTTCTGCGAACGATGAGTATTTGATTTTGCCCTGACAAATTATTGGGTTGAATGTATTCTTCTGCCAAAGTGTGATTGTTGATAAACTTCAATATTTCTCCCAAGTTTTTTAGTATATGGAGACCCTGAGCATAACAAAAAGGTTATTCCTTCAGCCACTGAGCTAGGGTTGCATGTATGATTTCAAGTTCCAGATCTCGCACTTTCAGCATCTCCTTCTAAAAATGAGTGATAACTAAGCAAAGACTCTCATTTTGCCTTGCCTAATCTATAGTAGAGCCTACAAACTCTTCTTGTGCTTTGGGCGCTCTCAAACTTCATCACAAACATTGTTTTTAAGTTAGCGAATGAGGTGATCACTCCATCCATCAATTCATTGAGCCACATGAGAGTCTACTCCCTCAATGTGATGAAGAGCAGTCGACACTTAAAAGCGTCGACGATCCTCACCAGATAGATGGTTGATTCAAATGATGCTAGATGTTTAGTTGGATTAGTCTAACCCTTGTAAGACTCTAACAAGGGATTTTGAATTTCTCCAGGGGATTAACATCAAAAATTTGTCGAGAGAATGGATTCTCTAGCTGACAAGGTGTGTTGTTACGTCTAAATCGCTATTTTATCCATTGGTACACACCATTCACTATATTGGTACTAAGAATCTTCTATTCTTTCTGAGGCCTTAGTTATCCATTGGTTGTTGGAAGCTATCGCTTCCTCCCGAGGGTTCTCCTCCTTTCCTTGGGCAACTTCTTCTAGGATGACATCAAGCATCTAACCATCATTTGGTCATTCGAATATTGGATATGTTGTTGTATAAACTCCCTAGAGCATTTCATGTTTGAAATTTCTCTTTGGTGGGCTTCATCTCTTTGTGGCGCTCCTCTTCTATTGCTAGCATGATCTATATTTGTCGCACATTTTAGAATATTGACTATGGATCTGTTTCATGAATAACAACCAATGATTAGAGCGTAGAATATGAAAGAGCGAGAGGAAAATAGAAAAGAGGATGCACAATAATGAACAATAGAATGAGGGAATTGTGTAACAATTTATTCTTGAAAGGACACCCTATTTTTAGACAATGTGGGTGTAATAGGTAAAGTTACATTAATGCCCAGACTGAAGGAAGGATTCTACATGTTAATCTCTGTCTTTTACTCATATGGGCCTAGGGCCTTATTGCTATCGGGTTTGGCTGTTAGCCTTGGAAGGACTTCATCAATCATTGGGAGTCAACTGGGTCTTGTTGGATGCCAATCATCTATGTTTTTGAAGTCTTTTTGGGTGTATAGACAGGGAGCAAGAGACTTTGTTTGTGTTGTCGGAAGATTAGCTTTGTAGAAACTATCGGTTGGTCTGTCTTCTGCAGATCGAGAGTTAATAGAACTGGTTGACTAAGTATAGTTGTTTGATATGTATAATGGCATTGACCCTTGATTCTTGTCAAAGAATACTCGTCGACAGAGCGAGGCTAAGCTATCAGTCAAACGGTGAATCACCATAATCCGACAAGTAGCCTGCTCTTAAACAAAGAGATCTTGAGGAAGATTGCTAGTTACTTCTGGAGATGCCTTAATATATGAGGGTTTGATCCCATCTTTGTACCTAATTGCTTCAAAGTGTTGGATTCAGGTAATATTTATCTTGTGACTCGTGAGTCGCTCAGCTCGTATCACATGCTCATGCATAAAAACAGTTGGTTTTAGTTCAAATCTGTCTCTTGAATCACAACCAAGGATTAGAGCGTAGAATATGAAAGAGAGAGAGAGAGACAGAAGACAGAGTGCACAATAATGAATAATAGGATGAGGAAATTGTGTAACCTTTTATTCTTGAAATGAGATTATATTTTTAGTTGATGTGTGTGTAATAAGTAAAGTTATATTAATGCCCTGACTCAAGGAAGGATTCTACATGTTAATCTATGTCTTTCACTCATATGAACCCAAGGCCTTATTGCTATCGAGTTTGGCTGATTGGGCTTGGAAGGACTTCATAAATCTTTGAGAGTCGCTTTGGTCTAGTCGACTGCCAATCATCTATGTTATTGAAGTCTTTTTAGTGTATAGATGGGGAGCACACAACTTTGTTTATGTTGTTGGAAGGTTAGCTTCATAGAATCTATCAGTTGGCCTATCTTATGCGAATCGAGAGTTCATAAAATTGATTGACTAAGTGTTGTTGATTGATATGTATAATGGTCATTGACCCTTGATTCTTGTCAAAAAAATCTCGTCGGCAGAGTGAAGCTAAGCTATCCATCAAACGGTGAATCACCAATATCCAACAAGTAGCCCACTCTTAGATAAAGAGATCTTGAGGAAGATTGCTGGTCATTTCTGATGATGCCTTAATATATATGGATTTGGTCCCATCTTTGTGCCTGATAACATCAAAGTGTTGGATTTAGGTGATATTTATCTTGTGACTGGTTGAGTCGCTTGGCTCGTGTCACATGCTCATGCATAAGATAGTTGGTTTTAGTTCGGTTCATTTGGTCGAGACAACAACATCAAAGAAGTTTGATCCAAAAGTTTATTTTAGGTCCAAAATTTTTTTCCTAATTTAATGTTATTGATATATGAGAAAAATAAACTTGTGCTTTTCCACACTTATAACTTTTTTATGGCCTTTTTGTACTTTCATTTAAGACTTTTTTGACGAATAAACAACCCTTACATCGATAAAGTTACATTAATAAAATGTTAATTAAAGGGTCCAATTAACATAGGTAGGGTTTGCTTAATATTTTTATCGTGTATTATAAGTTGAGTCTTTTGATGGAGCTCAAATACACAATTAAATAATATATTGGATGAGATATTTTGGAACTTAATATGTATAACATAAATATGTCTCAACATAATCTAACGGTCTAGATCGAAAGAGACATAACGAGGATCCCTTTGGCAAAAGCTACAAGGCTAATAAATCTGACCGGCTGAGGACCACCAATTTGATCTATAGCCAGCCGACCGAAGGGCTGTCGACCGACCAAAAAGCTGCCCAAGCCATCAGGGGATAGACATTCACAGTAATTGTAAGACAAAAGATTTAACACCTTTAACAATCTAACAAGTATCAACGTGAAAATCTCTTAACAGCTCCCCTAAAGCTCACCAAAGATCACCAAGAAATAATAATAAGGCAAATCGATCAGCGACCACACAAAAAAGACCGACAAACTTCCTAGAGCAAAGGCCGATCGACATCCAGACGAAAGCTAACCGAAACCTGCTCAGACTGCGACCTAAGAATCCGCCGAAAATAAGTTTCGGACACGCAAAAAAAACATAATATACATCCCCTCTAAAATAAAGGCACAACATGTAATTTTATCTTTTTTTCCTCTATCTTCTATAAATTGGGGGATTATACCATGCATTAGTGAGACTCTTCTCTCTAGACCTTTCTTTTATAAGAAGTCCCTCTCCCATTTTTTCTTGTAAACTCTAATTTCAATGTATAAAATATGTCACAAAGCTCTTGTACACCCCAATTTGCCATCGAGGAACAAGTCGATGTGCACACTCTCGTTCCATTCGACTCTCTTTCTCTCTCTCTTCATCTTCTTCACAGTTTCTATGTAGCTCTATTCTTTGGGCATGCCTCACATGATAATTTGAATTCAACATATACAATAGGACATGAAATAAGATTTGAAATATTTTGAAACTATTTGAAAAGAACTAATAGCTTTGTGATAAGAAAAAAGGATTTTTTTTTTGTTCTGTTAACAATAAATTTTTGTGCCTGCATAATACCAAATAAAAAATAGGATTAACTTATTCTTCCGCATAAAATATTTTCCTGTTTGTAAAGGTCATGCCCGCTGGACTAGCCCTCAACGATTCAAGCTCCCGTTCAATTCCCCGCTCCTGCTCGTTCGCGATCTCAATATCTATCCATGGCCTTCTCTTTTCTCGTTTGCCGCCGTTTTCGCCACTTCTTCTTCCTCCTCAAACCTCCACCAGTCTCTCTCGCAGTAACCCGCCATCTCGCCAATACAGCAGTTGCCACACCTCTCCCATCCGCGCGGCCGGATCCAAAAATCTCGCTATCCGCCCGCCTCTCCTTCGTCTTTGATCAGATTGATGCCCTCGAGCGCCAGCGAGACACTACCGCTAAGGACGAGGCTCTTCAGCGCATTCGCGCCTGGCGTCAGTCGAAGCACCCATCTCCACCTCCCTCTTCCTCCACATCCACTACAGATGTAGATTCTGCTGCCGATGGAGGAAGTAATAGTGCCGATGTCCGGATGAAAGAGGATGCTAACAGAGCAGAAGTTGGGATGGCGGAGTTATTTCGGAGGGAAATAGAGGTGGTACATCCCTGGCCTGAGTGGATTGAGNCAAGGACGAGGCTCTTCAGCGCATTCGCGCCTGGCGTCAGTCGAAGCACCCATCTTTACCTCCCTCTTCCTCCACATCCACTACAAATGCAGATTCTGCTGCCGATGGACGAAGTAATAGTGCCGATGTCCGGATGAAAGAGGATGCTAACAGTGCAGAAGTTGGGATGGCGGAGTTATTTCGGAGGGAAATAGAGGTGGTACATCCCTGGCCTGAGTGGATTGAGCTGATGGAGAGGCTTGCCAGCCAGAATTATTTCGATTTCCGGCGAGTAGAGGAGGACCGCGTGGCTGCCAGCGCTGGGATTGATATATCAGGAGTGAAGGAGGAGGTGGGGTTAGACCTTACTAGGGATTGGGCAGCCGTGAGAACAGCTTGTATGAATTTTGGCCGCGACCGGTTTGACATTCTTAAGTATGTTGCTTTTGTTGTTTACTCGAGTTTCCCCTGCTTAATGCTAAACTGAAAGTTGCATTGATGGCTTTAGTTTGCTTTCTGTTAAAATTTGTTGCTTATTTTAAGGAAAAGAAAAACCCATGTCAGTTTTGCTGCATGTTGACTTTTGCATGTCATGTAGAAAATGAATTAGTCGTGACTTCTTAAGGTTCGGCTTATGAACCATGTGCCGAGTTTTGATTTGATTTGAATGCAAAATGCTTCCCTCATCTAGTAGATATTTTATTCTCTATCTGGAAAATGTTGATTGTTTTTACCAGGATAATTGTTTATTTTCATTCGCGATTTGAGGCCTTTATTTCACCAGTTGATAAAATGTTAGATTGATCGCCAACATTTTCACGATTGCACTTTGCAATCGCAAATTTGTCTCGAAAAATTTCTGATTCTTTGTTAGCATCTCTTATTTTCAGAAGTTGGTTTTAATCTATTTGGTGTTGCGTTATCTAAAGCAATAATGGAATTTTAGGTCCTTAGCAAGGAAGGACATTCAAGTTCTGGTAGGTGATGGATGCCCCAGCATGCAACCAAAAGTTGTCTTCTCAGCAAAGCTGTTGAGAAAGTACCTTCATATTGATGAAGGAGATGTATGGAGCTTGCCTTGTTGTTCTACTTCGATTTGGTTTTCAATTCATCTGCTTTCCTTACTGTGATGTTTCAATTTGTATGCCTGTTTTTTTTAGTGCTTGTTACTTCTTAAATTCAAATGTTTCCTTTATTATACTTTTTGCTTTGAAGCATGTGATTAAATGCGTGCATTTCAAAACCTAAGTGACATCCTAAAGCTTTCAAAAAGAGAAAGCATCATCATTCATTAATTTATTCAACATCCTAGTTGGAATTTCACTTATTAACAAATTATCACCCTCAAATAAAAAATAACAAAGATAGAAAAATATTTTCATTTTCTACAAAGCTTCATAGGACTGCCCATGATTGATAGCTCGGGAGATTTGGCATTAGTCATTCAAAAAAAAGTAAGGTCTCTTCGAAAGTGCATATAATAAACAGCTTAAGTATTATAATTCATAAGAATTTTGATGCATACATTCAGGAAGAAACCCTCGAATAGTTGAAATATGTGCAGACAATAAATCTATATGTTTGTAACTAATCTCATCAAATATAGTTAAATGAAAGATAACTCTTAACATACTATTATTTTGCAATTAAATAATAATTTATTTTATCAATTATAACATATCATGCAATTTCAAATATGAAAGAATTATACTTTGACAATATAATAAAATAATGGATTAAGTATATAACATATACAACAAATGAAAAAAAATAGAGGCTTAGAATGGAAATTAATGCAAATTTAATCTTATTCATGACTTCTCGGTTGCATGTAAAATGTCATAGCAAATACTTACTGAATGATGAAAGGTAAAGTTTCCAGACGGTGCATAGGTTTTAGGCATTCATGCAAGAATAACAGTATGTTTTCTTCTTCCATTAGCACCTGATCAAATAAGCAATGAGTAAACATGATGAGAAAATTAAATATATTATCCTTATGGGTTCTTACATTAGCAATGATGCTAATTGACCAATTTTACGTGTCAACTTCTTAACAAGTCTATAAAATAAGGGCACGACATGTCTTTTGAAGATTGCACTACTTAGTCAATTTTTGTGTTTGCCTTTTTTTGCAACTTTTCTTCTTCAAATTTTATGAGTATGATTCTTGAGCTCAAAGTTGATGATTATTGTAGTAAAGCCTTAATCGATAATACTCTTAAGATATGTTGAAAGGAGAATATCAAGCAACAAATGGAGGAGGAAGAAATTTTCTTCTTAAGAAGCCGTGATGTAAGAAGCTGAGTCAGAACTTGGTGAGGCGCGTAAAGAGATTGTTCATTTTGAAACTTATTGTTAGACACATGCTTTCCCAAAATGAGCTTATAAATGAGAAATGATTTCTCCAAATGAGGATGATGTAATTCGTAAAGCTGGTAGAATAGACGATAGTGTTTCAACTCATTTTCTATTTTTCCTTCTAGTTTGCTCTTTAGAAAATTTAAAATCAGCTTGTTGGTAGCTTTCACATGCCCATCAATTTTTGTATGATGCACTAAAGTTAATTTGAGTCGAATTTTTTCTTTTATGGATTATTCATTATTTTATCTAAGGATTGTGGCTCGTTATCCATTATTATTATTATTGTAAACTTATATCGACATATTATATTAGTCTAAACAAAGTTATGATCAAATTTTGCAATAATTTTATTGAGTTTTTGGTTCAATCTATTTTGTGAAATAATCAATTATAGAAATAATCAATTATAACTGAGTAATTTTCTTAAAACAATTGTTTGAGAACATGATTAATCAAATTCATTCTTCAACTGACAAACGATCATGAACTGGAAATTGGTTGCAACTTATGGGAAGATAGAAGTTGCAATGGAGCAAATTTTTGACAATGAATAAATTTTTTGGAGAATTCATATGCATCTTTTTTGAGAGTAGACCAAGAATATAATTGTATTAAAATTTTATTTGCTAAGGTTTTTCCACTAGAATGACTTGTGTATTATTCTGTATGAATTTCTGGGAGAATTTTCTTAATTTGAGGCTGTTGGAATCAATTGATTTTGTGAACAATTTTCCTTCAATGAGTAGATGTTGGGCTACTTTAATGTTAATTGTTCGTTGATACATAATTGTTGGAATGCTTTTTTCCTGACTTCAAGCATTCAATGAAAGAATTAAACCCACTTTGTGAGATTTCTATTTCAGCATTCATCACTTATGCTTTTTCTATGATAGGATAAGATAAATTCATAGCTGTTGACCCATTTTCCAGGTTCCCATTTTTCAAAATGGGTCAACACATTGATTTTGTTTTCTAAGAATTTCATTAATTCTAAAATATTTAAAAAAATAATTTATTCTTAACTCTTAAGAAATATTTATGTAAAATTTCTTATTTTGTCTCATATTTTAATATATAACGAGTCGAGAATATTGAAAAATGATTAGATGCCAATCAATGCTGAATATTAATAATTTGAAAATAAATTCATACTGCATGCGTCGATACAATTTTGCCTACTTTTTAAGATCATAACAACTCTAGTTTTTAAGATATATAACAACATAGAGTTCAAAACAAGTCATTTTTATTGATAATTTTCTCATAAACTTTAGGTAGAGCAATATCAACTAATATCTATTCTTTAATGACAATTTTTTTTGCATGAGAAATTTAGAATTTGCTTAATTTCGTCGACTATTCTATAGTTTCCTATAATGATTACATTTTGATAATGATACTCTTAATAAATAGTCAATGTTAACTTGAATTGAATGTACTTGAAAAATATGACCAGAGTTATCGAGTGTGGCATTTAGTGACCTAGACAAATGTTTTATTATTGGATATTTTAATTTGTTTCCTTGGAGAATTTTGCTGTCATACTAAATGTACATTATTTTTTGCCATCTTCCCTTATTATTACTATGCTTACTTCTACTATTCCAAGGTATAGAAGCAAATCTTCTTTTGATTGAGGTAATGGCTGTGAAGAGAAGCATATCTAACTAATCGAACACTTTAGCATAATATTCATTTCATATGAATGTTTAGCAACCTTAAGGTTTGAAATAATTGAGAACATTTTTTCGTAGATTTTAAAATGAAATGACTTAAGTTGGTTATCATTCTAGCAAGTCATTGATGTTCCTTAGCAATTCTCATAGGGGCATTTCTCGAATAGTTTGGTTTTATTAGGATTCATTTTTATCCCTTTAGCGGTGAAAAAGTAACTCTAAATATTTTTTATTGAGCTTCATATATGCACTAGAGTGAATTAGGACACATATTGAAAGTTTTCATTGTTATAAATGTCTTTCTTACATAAATTTCAATAACCGTGCACCCCTCCACCCATTTTTATTATTTAAAAACACAATCCATCATTTCTTTGATAATGGTTGCTAAGTCAATTTCTCTTAATTGAGGTCATTTGAGGCTTACTTGCCCAAAAGCTTTCATGCCTACTCTCAGTATAATTGGAGCCACTGCAATGATCTGAATGTCTTAAACTAAACCTTTCGAAATTCTTCCTTCATTGCCTTACCATTTCTTTATGTAGGATAAGCCAAGGTTAATTCATGGTTCGGGAGTGCAAATCCCAAGTCAACAATCTATAAAGATAGAAGACCCATTTGTTCGGAATAACCAAATCTGATCTAAAAGCATGATCAAAAGGCCAAAGGAGGCCGCCACTTATACAGAAGGGTGTACCAATAATCGAAAAAAATTATTGTTTCCCTTGACTTACAAAAGCCGAGAGACAATATTCTCTAACTAGTAAGACTAGTCCCAACTGAATAATGGGTGTCTTGTATTTGCCACATTACCCAAAAATAGTTCATCGACCACTCAATTCGCAAAATAGAACAAGGCAATGGTACAGTTAGCTCCCAGAGCTTTAGTGCAAAAAACCGGCGCTACAACTATTGGAAAGAAATTGCGGTGTCATATTCCTGTCAACTAGAGATACAACACTGGACCACAAATAATAAGCTAATGTCAGGTCACTGAAGCCACTATCACGACTTTAACCTAAGTGGAAACAAAGCCCAAACAGGGCCACAATGCTGAGAGCAACTTTGCGGCATGATTTTGCAGACTTTGCAATAATATGCCGCGAGGCATCACCTGAATGAATCGAATCGGACGACCTCACATCATTACGGAAGCAATGACACAACATTACCGGTAGGGTGAAATGGCAACTGAGCACCGAGGAATGACACTGGGATCTCATTTCACACCCAAGTGTAGAGCAATGTCATAATGTCCAAAGAACAATATTACAACACTAGGGAGAGATGGGGCCCTACGCTCAAAGGAGCACTAAGAAAATCACGGCTAAGGTAGGGAAACATAGTGATTTAACCTAGGTATTCTCTGACAACAACCTAACCTTGTTCCTCTAGCATAGAACCTAGGGTTATTCCTAGAAAGGAAAGATGCACAAGGGAAAAGACTTTCACCCATGTGAACATTGAATGATGTCTGAAGCTTTAGCCACCCGACCGATCACTTCAACGACTCCGACGACCACCACAGATGGCAATACCGACGTCCAGAGACTCCACCCAAGAGGAGGAAGGCAGGGAAGCAGGAGGGAACCATGCATTTCTATGGCTTCAAAAAGCTCCAAGAGGGCCATGCAAACGAAAATGCAAGCCTTAGACTAGCAACGATTCACTAGAAGACGCCGTTGACATGGCAAAATGCCACGTCAGCTGAAAAGACGAGGCGCGCTCAAGAATTGCCCTAATATCGAGCATCATTGCGAATGTCCAATTGGAAGCCACCATCAAGTCCCGAACTGTTGGTGGCATCGCAGCGCTGTTTAAGCGGCGGACACCACTTCGGCCCTCGTAATAATGCTCATCAAATTGGAGCTGCAAAAGTCAAACAACAGCTGAGGGTTGTGTGCCAGACTTGGTGCCGCGGTGCTGTCGTGATGAGCTACACTCCTATGCTTTGGGGTCTGCCTGAATCACAAAATAGCGACCACCTCGATATCGGGGTGCTCCTAAATGGAGAGATAGTAAAATATCGCGGGCTAGAGAAAAATAACTCTCTGTGCACAAATGACAAAATAAGATAACCATGGTATTACTAGAATCCTAAAGAGGTTACACATTTCCAACAATTTATGGACCATGAATACAACACATGCTTAGGTCTAAATGGAGGGAAATACAAAACATCAACAACAAAACAAAAAGTAGACGTGCCGTAAGACCCTGAGCCTCGGGCAGCCATCTGCCTCTCACGGTGTCGCCATTTGCTGTCCCGCTCGCCCCTCTTGCCAGACTATGGTAATGAGGAGAACGCTGAAGCGCCTTCTCTCACCTCTCATAGGCTTCCACTTGCCACCGAGCCAGCATACCCCGTCGTCGCTTGATGTTGTTGAGTCAGACCATGATAGAGTCCATCTTCTCTAAGAGAGTGTCTACCGTCTGGTGGAGCACGGCGACATCCTCTTGCAATGTTTAAACATGTTGGGAAATGTCGTGGTATGACGAAACCAGACGTTTGTGCTCAAGATTTTCTAGGGGCTAGCAATTTCCCGCTTGACACTGATATCAAAATCTGTGATCTTTTCGCTCTACTCGCTTCTTAGAGACAAGGGGGG
>JXCR01142249.1:0-12751 GCA_002079205.1 Phalaenopsis hybrid cultivar
TATATATATATATATATATATATATATTTCACCATCTTTCTTAGACATAAAATGGTATATTTGACATGTTAAAATAATAAGAATATTTTTATGCTATGTGAAAGAATTGGATAGTATTAATGTAAAAAGTAAATTTTAGGTGTGTTGCATGCCTAAAATTTCACAACCCTAAATTAATAATATAGTGCATTATCATCCTTCATAAGTGTCTTGTTGTCTATTGGAGTGGCTACTATCATGCAATTGTTCATCTTATACTTCTTTAAAATATTTGTTGTACATTTCCTTTGTGAGATAAAGTTCCCCTTTCATTTCCAATTACTTCTATCCCAAGAAAATAATGCATCAGATTTACGTCGGTCATCTTGAATTTCTTCATGTCTTCATTGAATTCTTTGATCATTTTCTCATTATATTTTGCATAGATAAGATCATCTAAGTATAAGGAGACAATGAGAGTGTAGGTCATACCTTGAGTTTTGTTGAATAATATTGGCTCACTTTTGCTCCTCCTGAGGTCTTGTTATGTGAGATAATTGTTAATTTGACTATACCAAGCACTTGGAACTTGCTTTAATCTATACAGTCTTCTTTAACATAAGAACTTTGCATTTTTGACTTTGAACTATAAATCCAAAAGGTTGTTCCACATAGATCTCTTTTTCCAAGTAGTCATTTGGAAATATAGATTTTACATCTAGTTCATATATCTTCTACTTATTTTGTATTGTAAGTGCAACTGGAGCAAACTTCTCATTATATTCAACTCATTGTTAACAGTGTCCCTTAGCAACTAAAATAACTTTATGTATTTAAATTAATTTATCAGGATTAAGTTTTGTCTTGTATACCCATTTGACTCCAATTATCTCTTTTTGTTGTGGAGAACCTATTAGCTCACATGTCTTATTTTTCTCGATCATCTTTATTTCTTTTTTCATAGCTTTTCTTTATACTTATTGCTTTAAGGCTTCTTTGAAGCTCTATTGTTAGGTACAATGCCCATAGATTTATGGTTGAAGCTGGAAAGCTTTCCGTGTGATGCTTATGAATGTGAATCTGCATCTTGGTCTGACTCTTGTATAGGTGCATGTGTTATTGAACTTGGTTGATTATTCACTTCTTCAACTTGAAGATGTGTTATTGGCATCATATTTACTCTCCTTTCGACATTTTTTGCCTTCTAGTTGTATGTAGTATCTTCATCAAATTTCACACCATGACTAATGACAAGATTCTTTGTTATTAAGTTATAGACTTGATATTCTTTAGATTGTGTACTATAGCCTAAAAATTTCCCTTTTTTTGTCTTTTCCTCTAGTTCACACTTTTTTTTTTCTTGTAGAATGTGAGCATAATAAATGTAATCGAAGGATCTTCTTCACAAAATTTGTTGAAGTTATTGAAGGTATACTCTCTACCTCTAACACTACTTAATGCCTTAAGTAATAGCTACTTTATTTTTTCACATACGTATTACTTTTTTAAAAAAATCTCAAATGTATGTGATTGTTCTTGGAAGAAATTGACCTATGTCATTCTTGTGTAGTCATCAATGAAATTGATAAAACATTAGTTTTGTTCTAGTAATGGAGTATGCATTGGTCCAAATATTAGTGTGAATAAGTTATAATGGCACCTTAGCTCTCCATGTTTTGTCTGATGGAAATGGTTGTCCACGGTGTTTACCAAGCAAGCATCCTTCATAAACAACATTGATTTTCTTTATTGTAGGGAGATCTCTTATCATGTCTTTTTGGTGAAGAATATTTAGCCCATGGAAGTTGAAGTGCCCAACACTCGTGCAAAAGACAATCACTCATCTAGTCTTCATTGCTATATTATTTATGTATCTCCACTAAATAGGAAAACACATGTTCTCTTCCATCTAGATCTTTGTACTTTCAACAGAAATATCCTACTTATTATATATTGTGCAAGCATCTCTTGCAAAATTCAAAGTGCATCATTTCTTGATCATTTGACTCATGGTGAGTAGATTTTAATCGATGTTTGGAAATAAGAGTACATGATTGATATATCTCTTTTATTTTCTTTTGTTAATGTCTATGATGTCTCTTCTTATCGCCTCGACAAAATCACCATTTCCTATTTTGACTTTTGACTTAATTTTTTCAGGACCAAAAACTTTTTTTTCATTTTTTTGTCAAGTGATAACTACGACCACTGTCTAGATACCATGGATCATTCTTCTCTTCTAGTGCAACTTGACAAGCATAGAAGAGATTTTATCTTCAATTTTCTCTTCTGAGAAATTGGATCATTGATTTTTTTTTTAGTTGATAAATATTTTCTACATGCTTAAATTTCTTACAATTTTGACACTATGATTTTCCTTTAAACAAACAATCATCCTCTAAATGATTTGTTCTTTTCCGAATACCGCATGAAGGACGTTAGTCGCTTATTCCTTGATTATTTTTAATTTTAAAGTTTTCTTTGTAAATTTCTCTCACCTTTTGATTTATGAGCTTACAAATTTGTTTTTGAATGAAGGACACCTTCTTTTGTATTCTTACGTCGCCTTTTAGCATTTTTTCATATGCTTCGAGAGAGCTCATTAATTTTGTTAGTGATAAAGTTTATAGATCTCTTGATTTTTCAGTTGCATAAATTATTTATCACATTTTTTTGTACAAGAAATTAATATTTTTTTTCTACTATTTTCTTTTCATAAATATTTTTTTATAAGTTCTTATTTGATTAATTATTTCATTTATCTTATAATTGTATTCTTTTGCAATCTCTTTATCATTCATTTTAAGATTCTCAAAACTTGTTCAAGATTTTATAATTTGATGGAACATATCTTCTTAGTTCCTCGAAACTTCTTCAATAACGTGACTCACACTTGTCTTGCAGTTGTTGTGCCCATGATTCGAAAAAGATGTCTTATATCATTGTTTGTTGTAAAAGAATAATGCTTGAGAGTTTTTTTTTTTTTTTGTTGANTTTAGTTCCTCGAAACTTCTCCAATAACGTGGTCCACACTTGTCTTGCAGTTGTTGTGCCCATGATTCGAAAAAAGATATCTTATATCATTGTTTGTCGTAAAAGAATAATGCTTGAGAGTTTTTTTTTTTTTGTTGATTAGCTTAAGTGTCTTCTTTTGATTTGTTGAAAGAGTTTAATTATATTCAGAAGCATTGAATCATTCTTCAACAATTTTCCACAAAATTTGGTAGCGAAAATAGGTCTCCATTTTGATGGGCAAAACATCATAATTTTCTCAATTTAAAATTGGAATCAAGACAGATAAGCGGTTGAAGTCAGTCATTGTAGATATACTGAAATTAAACAACGCCCAACGAATCATCGAACAAAGCTCTGATACTAATTGTTGGAAATTTTTGAAGAGAAGAGGAAGATTTGGATTACTAAGCTTTGTTGCGTAGTTTTCAGCTTACATGACAAGAGTATGGTCATACTTGTTTATAGACATGAAAAACAAAATTTAAAAATTTCTAAACCCTTATAATATTTACTAGAAAAATATTCTCTGGATTCTTCCTATTTGAATATTTTAAGGCATTCTAATTTAATGCAAATATCCTGAAATTTTTTACTTAAGACTATAGAGAATATTCTAGAAGTCTTATCAGTTGAATTCCTCTCATCGAGATGTTCGATTTAAAAATAAGTACGTCAAATTTGGAGTTCATATAACCTTTCAAATAAATTAAATAAGACCATTTATTGTATTATTGAGCTCGTGTTGTCGAGNACTAGAAAAAATATTCTCTGGATTCTTCCTATTTGAATATTTTAAGGCATTCTAATTTAATGCAAATATCCTGAAATTTTTTTACTTAAGACTATAGAGAATATTCTAGAAGTCTTATCAGTTGAATTCCTCTCATCGAGATGTTCGATTTAAAAATAAGTACGTCAAATTTGGAGTTCATATAACCTTTCAAATAAATTAAATAAGACCATTTATTGTATTATTGAGCTCGTGTTGTCGAGGATGTCAGTTTGACTATAAATTTATTAAAATCTGGGCTCTTCATGATTTTAATTTAATTTAGAACGTCTTTTGATCAAAAAAATATCTCGAGATGTGTGTCCAATGCTAACATTTTGTGATGACACTTCAAGGTGTTACATCAGTAAATACATAGTNTATGTCAGTTTGACTATAAATTTGTTGAAATCTGGGCTCTTCATGATTTTAATTTAATTTAGAACGTCTTTTGATCAAAAAAAAAAAAAATCTCGAGATGTGTGTCCAATGCTAACATTTTGTGATGACACTTCAAGGTGTTACATCAGTAAATACATAGTAATTGAGTGCAATGTATGCAAATGCCCCGTAATAAAATAACATTCAGTCAACCAATGTCTTATGTCAATTACATTGTTCTAATAGAGAAAAATATGATTTTCTAAAAGTTCATTTGGGATTATTTTCTTTTTTTTTTTACTTTTATTTTTATTTTAATTGATTTATATTAAAAAAATTAAAAATTGATAGATTTTTTTAAAATACAAAGCAAATCACCGACACACAGTTGAATGACAAATCTCTGAACCCTCGTTGGCAAGCAATTTGTGGGTTCGTAACAACCCTCGTTGACAGAATATTTATAAAAAATACTTCAAATACCTAAAAATTATTATAATTATTTTTAAAATTGTTTGATTTATTATATATATATATAGCAGACATGTTTTGGATAAATAATTCAGATATGGCAGAGGCCATGTTAATTTTTCGATGTCGTTGATTTGAGCCAATGAGGCAGTCATCTATAGGGCTGTCAAAAAAGCTCGTTCTTCGCGAACAGTTTGTGTTAGACTCGTCAAGAAGTTCGTATTTGATTCGTTCGATAAGCAAATGGGACAAACACGAATAATTTTTTTGTTCAGTTTATAAACGAACCAAACACGAACAGTCATTTGTTTGATCGTGTTCGAATCGTTATAGTTCAAAATATAAAATAATTTAAAATAATTATAAATAAAAAATTTATCATATTTTAAAAAATTAAATCCTATAAATTATAATATGATCTTCAGGTTCGCCTCTTAGCTTATATTAAAATATATAATTTCGTATTTATCTTCAGGTTCGTCCCTTTGCTTAAAATTTCTTATATTTCTTTTAACTTTATTTAGTTTCTTTGAGTGAAGCTAGCTTTTGAAAGTAAAATCTCGCATATTGTCTTTATATCTAAATTTNTGTATTTATCTTCAGGTTCGTCTCTTTGCTTAAAATTTCTTATATTTCTTTTAAATTTATTTAGTTTCTTTGAGTGAAGCTAGCTTTTGAAAGTAAAATCTCGCATATTGTCTTTATACTGAATTTTTTATGGATTAGATATGATATTATGGTTTTATTGTGAGTTGTGCTTCGGCTATTTTACATATGTATTGTGATTCATACAAGTTTAAGCATTAATTTCATATAGTTTAAGTTTTTGAAAGATTTCGAACAATTTGAACAATACAAACAAATTTGTAAGATTTCAAACAATTCAAATAATTTGAATAATTTGAACAATTCGAACATTTCAAACATATTTCAGACAAATCAAATCCAACACGAACAGTAACTTCACGAACAATTTCAAAACCAAGTCTTTTCAAACACACATAATTTCAAATGAACTGAACACGAACACGAGCTTTGTTCGTTTGTGCTCCGTTCGTTTACACCCCTAGTTGCCTACCTTTTTGTCGCCATGTTATTATTATGGAGTATTTACATTCATATCATTCAATTTCAATATATTTACAAAACAAGCACCAAAATTTTATTTTTTATATTTATACCACTTAATCACATCAAAAATATTATTTTAATTTTTAAAAAGTGAAATAGGCATTTTCATGAATAGGAAAAGTGACATGTATTGTAGTTTAGGTTTTAGATATGTAAATTCATTAAAAATGTTTGNCAATTCGAATAATTTGAACAATTCGAACATTTCAAATATATTGCAGACAAATCAAATCGAACACGAACAGTAACTTCACGAACAATTTCAAAACCAAGTCTTTTCAAATACACATAATTTCAAATGAACTGAACACGAACACGAGCTTTGTTCGTTTGTGCTCTGTTCGTTTACACCCCTAGTTGCCTACCTTTTGTCGCTATGTTATTATTATGGAGTATTTACATTCATATCATTCAATTTCAATATATTTACAAAACAAGCACCAAAATTTTATTTTTTATATTTATATCACTTAATCACATCAAAAATATTATTTTAATTTTTAAAAAGTGAAATAGGCATTTTTCATGAATAGGAAAAGTGACATGTATTGTAGTTTAGGTTTTAGATATGTAAATTCATTAAAAATGTTTGGTATATATGTAAATCTTCCTATTATTATTCACTATTTAGTAACCATAACTATGTTTGATTTTTCAGAAAAATTAATTTCTAAATGAGTTCATATTAACCGTCAGTTATTAATGTCATACATAAATCTATGGGGAGTTCTTNGTGTTTGGTATATATGTAAATCTTCCTATTATTATTCTCTATTTAGTAACCATAACTATGTTTGATTTTTCAGATAAATTAATTTCTAAATGAGTTCATATTAACCGTCAGTTATCAACGTCATACATAAATCTATGGGGAGTTCTTCATCTCATCATTCCTCACTCAAATGCAAGGTTTTATATGCCTCATAATATACGGAATTGACTAAACATTCCCACTATCTATGTTTTTCTTCTTCTGTTTTAGAGAAATATGTCCAAATTTTGTTTCTAATAAAATTATCTTTGTGATAGATAACTACCAAGGCTTCGTCTGAAATTGCGTCTGTTTTTTATTGTACCGCACTCAACATCATTGTCGGAGAAGGAGACATTTGGCGACCGAATGTTTTGGGAACGTCTCCAGACGCGGAAGAGTAAAAACATGAAAATATTGTCGTTTCGGGACGGATTGGAGGAGCCCCATTGCAGAATGTGACTTTNCTGCGTCTGTTTTTTATTGTACCGCACTCAACACCATTGCCGGAGAAAGAGACATTTGGCGACCGAATGTTTTGGGAACGTCCCCAGACGTGGAAGAGTAAAAACATGAAAATATTGTCGTTTCGGGACGGATTGGAGGAGCCCCATTGCAGAATGTGACTTTTTAAGGAGCCTCGTCGAGCGACAAAGCTCCTTCAAATGAGGCCTAAGGGTGTGTTTGGGGCAGTAAAGCAACAAACGTGAAGCTGCTTTTTAAGAACACAACTTCACAGCAGTTGTCAAAAAGCTACTGTTGGAATAACAGTTAGATTTTTTAGATAATTTGTTGTGTTGCAACTATTTCTGTTGAAAAATATAGTTATGCCCTTATAGATATAAATTAGCCGAATGATTGTACTTTTTAAAATAATTGTAGTAAAATAACAAATATTCTATGGATACAAAACACATTAGAAGTCCAAATTTATTCTATACATTAACAAGAAGTCATTATTTTGTTCATAATATTACAATGATAAAAACCATAAAGATAAATTGTAAGGTTATAATGAGGTTCGCCTTCACGTCTAAGGCAATCAAGTATTTGAATTTATTTTTGGTACGTAACATCTCTCCTGGCATGTTCATCATCTGGAGCAAACTCTTTTATATCATTAGTCAATCGAAAAAAATTACAATATTCTTGTATCATACTTCTAGAACAACAATAAAATCTACTCTCATAGTTGTTCTGTCTTCTTGACGTGTATTCAAAACAATGGGCATTACAATAACAATCAGAGCACCTGAAATATTTGATGACCTTAAACTCATTTTTACTGAGATTATAATATATTANTTTACAATATTCTCGTATCATACTTCTAGAATAACAATAAAATCTACTCTCATAGTTGTTTTCTCTTCTTGACGTGTATTCAAAACAATGGGCACTACAATAACAATCAGAGCACCTGAAATATTTGATGACCTTAAACTCATTTTTACTGAGATTATAATATATTACACTTTTAATTAACAAATTAGACTATATATGCAATATAATGATAAAAAGTATTACTATTCATAATCCGAAAAAAATAGATATAAGGAAAATATGCATATCTAAATTTATAACCTTAAAAAAAATAAATATTAAAACATTANAGAATTACTTTTCATAATCCAAAAAAAATAGATATAAGGAAAATATGCATATCTAAATTTATAACCTTAAAAAAAATAAATATTAAAACATTAAAGAAAAAATAGATATCAATAAATTTTAAATAGTAAACATCAACATGAAGAAGCTACAAAATATTAATAGATATACTCGATGAATTCACTAAAGCATACGTAATATATCCTCTCAACAAGTTCATCTTCTGAACACCCTCTTCTAGCGGGTGTGTTGAAGTCATTCGCACAAAAAGTCTTCCTCATGCAATGATTATCACGTCTGATGTTTGACTGATTTTACAGGTATGCATGTTGGATTTTCATCGTAAGTCCCTGAAATAAATATCATCTCAAATAAATGTATGCGAATAAAATTATGTAGGATTGTCGTTGTAACAACTACCTTTATTTGTTTTTTGAAGGAATGTATCTACATATCTCGGAGTATGACCATCTTCTTCTTTCATAAGAAGAATGCTCCCTTGATATTTATAAATATGAAATAATAAACATCAACATGAAGACACTACAAAATACTAATAGATATACTCGATGAATTTACTNAAATAAAATTATGTAGGATTATCGTTGTAACAACTACCTTTATTTGTTTTTTGAAGGAATGTATCTACATATCTCGGAGTACGACCATCTTCTTCTTTCATAAGAAGAATGCTCTCTTGATATCAATAAATATGAAATAATAAACATCAACATGAAGACACTACAAAATACTAATAGATATACTCGATGAATTTACTAAAGCATATGTAATATTTTCTCTCAACANATCTGTCTTCTTCCAACTGTGGACACCTGATCTTCCGCATATGAGCCCTCCTTAGTTGTGCTCCTTTATCCTTCTGTTCGATGTATCTCCTCGAGATTTGTGTAAACTTGTTTCTAATTGACAATATATATATATATNATATGCTATAGGTGAACAAGTACATAATTAAAGTGTTACAAATAGTGCAAAACATACTTACTTGAATATATATAAAAAAAACATAGGATATTGTTCAGCATAAAAGTTTAAATTATTACACAACAACAAAAAACATAAATAATAAAACATAACATCACTGAACTGATTATTTAAAAAATATCGGAGGTAAGGAATCTTCCTTTCCTAAACCATTGTCATGAAATCCCCCGCTATGTTCCATCGCTAAAAGTTTTATAATGAATAAATATAAGGACATATCGTCAAATATCTCGAAAGTGGAGTCTGATAGATTCACGACTTTTGCATAGTGGAGTATCCTTAAATCACCTTACAAGCATTGAGTGTCATACTGTTGCAGGTCGTAATGAGCTGTGAAATCTGCTCAAATAAATGTTTGATGTCAATCTTCATTTTCTTTTTACGCTTTTGTATGGAGAGTGCAAAGTAGTTGGAATGACTTGATTCTGTTGTTCTCTCTCATGTGGAGCTTCCTCTTGGACCTCNTGTTATGTGATATAATATATAAAATGATGACTATGACTTCGTTGAGTATGAACTGGGATGATACAAACAATCCATAATTACTCTGCATTTCATCCAACAAACCAAAAAAAAATCCCAACATCTCATACATACTATAAACTCTGTTTGAATGACTTTGGAGAATGTCACTAATCCACTTATCACCCACAAATAACGATGACACGCACGGTGTCTTGCACAAATTTGTTTAATAGTACTTATTGATAAAATATACTATGGTAGTCAAAATTGTTGCTCGTTCTATTATATTTATAACTTTTCGCTTTATTTGATGAATTCATCTAGCTAATTACACATGTCATAATACATAAAAAAATAACTAGATATGCTATAAGTGAACAAGTACATAATTAAAGTGTTACAATTAGTGCAAAACATACTTACTTGAATATATATAAAAAAAAACATAGGATATTGTTCGGCATAAAAGTTTAAATTATTACACAACAACAAAAAACATAAATAATAAAACATAACATCACTGAACTGATTATTTAAAAAATATCGGAGGTAAGGAATCTTCCTTTCCTAAACCATTGTCATGAAATCCCCCGCTATGTTCCATCGCTAAAAGTTTTATAATGAATAAATATAAGGGCATATCATCAAATATCTCAAAAGTGGAGTCTGATAGATTCACGACTTTTGCATAGTGGAGTATCCTTAAATCGCCTTACAAGCATTGAATGTCATACTGTTGCAGGTCGTAATGAGCTGTGAAATCTGCTCAAATAAATGTTTGATGTCAACCTTCATTTCTTTTTACGCTTTTGTGTGGAGAGTGCAAAGTAGTTGGAATGACTTGATTCTGTTGTTCTCTCTCATGTGGAGCTTCCTCTTGGACCTCATTTGAATAAGCATATTTATGTTCATCCAAATTATGAGAAAAGTCTGTGTTATTGCCCGAACATTGAAGCTCGTAGCCACAACACCAAAAACATATAATAAAGTCTCTCCTCCAACTCAAGGTTTGTACTAGAAATCCTAATTTTTTTAGCATTGGGCAAGACCACAATTGATAAAATAGCAGTTCAATAAATATGAGAATATAAATAATTCATATAACATTTATACTTAGTTTTTTTCTCAATACCACTCCTCCAATGCGTCTATTATTTTCTTAACATGGTCACAACCTAATCCAATTGCCCATCTCTTTAACTCTTTCAATAATTTATTTTTTTTTTTTGGTTTATTTCATTTGTTCCTCAAGTAAGTTTTATCATGCAATCTTCCTGTTTTTTTCATATAGGTTTTTTGTTTGTTTTATCAACCTTGTTTATTGAAGTATGTGAATGGTATATTTACAATTTTGATATCTTTCAAACATATATCATAGAATACAATCTTCATCTATATCTCCCCGATGACAGATATACCACATTTTTTTTTATTTCCAATCTCATGTATCATGAAGATAAAAAGATAAAGGAAATCATATAATTTAGCTTACAGTTTAAAATTTTAATTATTAAAATTAAAAAAAAATTAATAAAGACAACATATCAAGTTAGGGCTCAATGAAATCAAGTTATCAAAGATTGTGTTATCAAGGATCTCCAACTATATCATAAATGATTTAAAATCAGGTAGTATATATGATTAACAGTGTGATGTGTGCTTTAAGACAAGGCAATATCTATGATTAATAATGTGATGCGTGCTCAAAGACTAGGTGATATATATAATTAATAGTGTAATATGTGCTTTAAAACCAGATAGTATATGTGGTTAATAATATCATGTATGCATTAAGACCATGTGGNCTTTAAAATCAGGTAGTATATATGATTAACAGTGTAATGTGTGCTTTAAGACAGGGCGGTATCTATGATTAATAATGTGATGCGTTCTCAAAGACTAGGTGATATATATAATTAACAGTGTAATATGTGCTTTAAAACCAGATAGTATATGTGGTTAATAATATCATGTATGCATTAAGACCATGTGGTATCCATGGTTAAGAGTGTGATGTGTGCTCTAATACTAAGTAGTATCTATGGTTAATTGTGTCATATGTGCATTACGACCATGTAGTATTCGTGGTTAGTAATGTTGGATGTGTTTTCATGCCAGTTAGTATGTGTGGTTAACATTGTCATGAAAGCTTTGAGATCAGATAATATATGTAATTAACCGTGTCATTTGTGTTTTATGACTCGATAGTATCTATGGTTAACAGTGTCATGTGTGCTAAGAACAGGTAGTGTCTTTGGTTAACTGTGTGATGTGTGCTAAGACTGGGTAATATTTGTGGTTAACAATATGATGTATGCTTTAAAATCAGGTGGTATATATGTTTAATAGTGTAATGTGTGTTTCAAGACCATGTAGTATATGTGGTTAACAGCGTGATGTATGCATTAAGAGCAAGTAGTATATGTGGTTAACAGTGTGATGTGTTCTTTAAGACTACGTAGTATATATGGTTAATAGTGTGATATGTGTTTTATGACGAGATAATATATATGACAAACAAGTAAGGTTTTGTTTTTAGTTTATTATTTTGAAAATAAGGGGCATGACAGATCTTGAATATTTAATTATTTAAATAATTGAACACGAAAGTAAATGACTCAGTTGGCTTGAATCGGTTGGTCTTGGTTTGGCGAGATCTATTCACCTAATTGTGTTGAATTTGGGTTATTAGTCGACCTTTGATAGTTTTTTAGTTAGCAAGTCTTGATTTGATAGAACTGTTTTTGTCAGTTGGTGGTGTTAGTTTGATTGTCGACTTTTGATCTCTAGGTAAAAAACTATTGGTAGAGTAAGGCTAAGCTATCGAACATAGGGTGAATCATTGTAATCTAATAGGTAGCCTACTCCCTGTCAAGGTGACCATTTGGGATGCTCTATTGAGTGTGTTATGTCAAGTTCTTAGTCTCTATTGAAGAATATCAAGGCGCCTATGAGAGGTTGGTGATTATAAACTCTTCGCTTGAACTGGGTTGTGGCAAGAACATGTCAATGCCTTTGTTTGATTTGATTGCCCTTTGTCTTGGTTCAAATAACCTGCATTTGATCAGCCTCTAGCCCCGATTCAGGGGGGTTGCACCAAGTCAAATAGGTCATTTGGTATTCTACTAGTGAACCCTAAGTCTTATGCTAGTGGATCCTTAGTCTTCCGCTAC
>JXCR01142249.1:16902-30253 GCA_002079205.1 Phalaenopsis hybrid cultivar
TTTTTTGCGGTTATGCATCAACCTAGAGTTTTGTTTTTATAGTTCACTCTCAATGGGTGATCAATTCATTAAAAGTCGTGAACATTTTAGATGTATCGGGTCTACTGTTCGAAATGATGGTGATATAGATGGGGATGTTAATAGTAGAATTCAAGTTGATTGGTTGAAGTGGAGGAAGACATCGGGCCTATTGTGTGATAAACTTGTATCACATAGACTTAAAAAGGAAAATTTTATAAGATGGTGGTGAGGCCTGCAATACTTTATAGCACAGAATGTTGGCCTTTACAAGATAAGCATAAAATTAAGTTAAATGTAGTTGAGATGAGAATGATAAGGTGGGTGAGTGGCTTGACACGACAAAATGCGAAATGAATGAATCTGTGAAAGGGTTGGTGTAGCTCTAGTGGCAGACAAGCTTTGAGAGAGTTGTCTTAGATGCTTTTCGTTAAATATCGACCATTTGATGATCCAGGTAGGAGAGTAGATGTTTTATATTTAACTTAGGTTAAGAAAGGTAGAGGCAGATCTAAAAAGACTAGGCATATGATATAAAAAATGATCATAATTTATTAGAATAAAATGAAAATATGACACTCAATAGGACACTATGGAGAAAAAAGGATTGATGTAGCTCGCCCCACTTGTTGGGATAAAAGTTTGTTGTTTTTGTTGTAATCTCTACTAAATATATAGATATGAATATTCTAACTGCCCAAAGAAACTCAAATATAAAATAAGATTTTCTTAATTTTTGTATTCATTGCTTTTTCCCCAATCAATGAGAATAGCCATATGTACACATCGTCTTCGGGTAGAAGAGTAAAATAGGATTTTCATTATATGCATGGATTTAATTGAGGGTGTGAATTAAAAAGAGAAGGCGTGTCAGGTGCATAATGCTCTTACCAATGCAAGGTTTGAGGTGTTGATGCATGTTATTATCTCTAAAAGCATAATGAACTTTTCTAAATTCATTTTTATGCTTGCTGACTACATGACTGTTCTCATAATTTATTTGGATTGCAATCAACGGTACGTGTAAATGCTTTGCTCGCTTTGTAAAGATTTCTGAGCATCATTCGATTTTTTATAGGGGCATTTACATGCATGTCATACAATTCTTATGTATTTACACATCTCACACTTAAACTTTCATACGCATAGCACTCAAATCTTTAATATCACATAAAAAATAGGACTATTAGTTCTTTTTAAAAGTCAAATGCACATTTTCATGCAAAGGTTTAAAGTACCTAAATGATATGTGTGTAAATATGAAAGTTTACATGTGAGATATGTAGATAGATAAGAATTGTGTGCTACTTATGTAAATTTCCCTTTTTTATATTATATTCATAAAACAAAAGTATGCTTCTTTGAAGAATCATATTGCATGTTTCTATCAATGAATTAATGCAAATTTTTCTATTATTTATCTGTGGAAACTGTACGTCGAGTAGTAAGTTGTTATCTATATAAAAGACTATCTGCTCATGGCAGGTGATCCACGCAGGCATCTGCTCACTACAGGTTGGAGTGCTTTTATCAATAAAAAAAATCTTGTGTCAGGGGATGCTGTTCTTTTTCTTAGGTACATTAAGGTTGGTAATATTATGGTTTTCTCTTTATGCTGGACCATTTTAATACCGATCTATTTTGTTAGTGCAGGGGGAACGATGGGGAGCTTAGATTGGGGATAAGGAGGGCATCTCAAATCAAAGAAAGAATTTCTCATATAATGTCTTCAAGTCAAAGTTTGAATGCTGGAAGTGGATCGCTACAATCATTGGCGAATTCTATCACCTCAAGGAACATTTTTCAAATTAGTTATTACCCAAGGTAATGGTGTTAGGGAAGGCACAAATCTTCTTTCATTTAATGCACTACACCATGCTAAGTGTGTGTGTTTTTACGTAATCAATTACTTAGCTTGATTGAATGAGGCATCATTTAACCACCACATTCACAGTCCCCATAGGGGACCAATAGAATGGAGCGACCATTAATTTTGCCATTTCATGGCAACCACACATTAGTTCACAACCACTAAAACAAAGTATGGCCTCTTTTACCCGCCACAATTTCTCTGCTATATAATATATACAGATAATATGTATAGGGAGAAAATATGTATTACAATTCTCAATGGAAACTTCACTCATTTTCTCTATTACAATAGATTAATGTCTCTTTGTATCATCTCAAATTTATGGATGGATACTGATTCGCACTGTTCTATATGGTATTGCAGAATCATGCTTGGCAACTATGTTACCCTTCTCTCATTTCTTGAAATTTTGCAGTATTTCTTCATGGAAAACTCTGCCATTTACTTGATGAAAACTCAATTTTTCTCAAACTAGTTGATGCCATTATCCCATCTCCCCTCAAATTCCTAATGTCAAATATCAAACATATAGCTCACACACAACTTACCAGTGAAAACTATCTCATTCATACTCAAGGCTCTGAAGAGATTATTTTAATTGTTTTTATGATGATCCAATCACTATCCTTTTAAACTACTCCTAGACTCAATAGGCTCATTGACACATACTTATCTTTATAATACTTGGCTCTTCGTGTTGGTTTGTTCTGGTCTAGTATTTTCATTCAAAGTAGTATTTTCGGAAAGAAATTTTTAGACAATAGGTTAAATTATACAATTATTTAGTGAATAATTACTGCTCCATTATGCATTTATTATTATGCATATGTTTTAATATGTATGTTGTTAAAAATGACTAAATATTGATAAACATATGCATTTTTCCTTAATTAGCATCTTTTAAACATTTTCAATTAAATTTCATTTTAAAAGTCACCTCAGAAGCATCGTCTGAAATATTGTACTAATTAAAATACATACATTTTCACTTCCTTTCTCAAACCTTTTTGTTTTCATTTTCATGCACGGATATGATAACATCACCGGCTAGTAAGAGGGTGACTCTTGTGATTGATTTTTACCTTCATGCTATGAAAATTTTATTTAATTTATTTCAACCATTAAAATATTTATTAATTTTTAGTGCGAATGCAATATATGAAATATTTGTAAAACATTAAGCATTCAGATAATTTGTCAATACTTTCATGATTTAATCTTTGAAAACATAAATGCATTTTAAAAATAGAAAAATTTAGTGCAAGTAAAAAAGAAAGTTTCCACCTTAATCTATAAAAGATTTATTATGTTGTTTAATCTTCATAATATTTATAACATGATATACTGCATTATTAATTAATTGTCTGTTTTTAATTTGTGAAACTATATTCTCTTTAAACTTGCTAAATTTAAAACTTAATGTCTATAAGTTAACTATATAACTTGAATGCATAATTTTTTTTTAATCTCATTAAAATATAATATTTATGATTAGGCAGCATAGTTTTCGTAGATTTTTCGTAAATCTATCACCACCTCTATCAAATTTATTACTGTCCTCCTATCAAGTCCTAAAAATGTATTACTCTAGGTTTGAGTATTTATGCAAAATAAAAGAATTACAAATTAATAGAATTACCTCAATTGCACTCTTTTTTTTTTTTAATTCAACAATTTTCTTTCAACTTTTGAATTTTTATACTCCACTTTCGTTCTCTGATATTANAATTCAACAATTTTCTTTCAACTTTTGAATTTTTATACTCCACTTTCGTTCTCTGATATTAATTCGTAAAAATCTATTATTAATACTTGATCAGTTCTTAAACTAAATTTCACTGTTATTGAAATAAAAAAGTAAACACTAACCTTCTTTATAGCTTGCTGAGTTTAGGAAATTTCTCGTGTCTCTTGTACATACATGTATTTCACAATTGACATTGTATTCCTTACCTCGCTCTCGATTGCTTGAGATCACGTCTCTTTTGACAGTTGCTCCGGTTCGATGCTCTCGTCCCTCCTTCTCCTATAACGGAGCCTCTTGTCGTTTCTGTTGAACAAATGTAGTTGGTCCAAAATTTTATTTATTTATGTTTTTAATTATATTTTTTTTCATTTATTACAAAATAACCAACAGTGCAATTGCTATAGCCAAATTCAACACTTGCCAAACCCCATCTAACTCTACCCTCCTATTGTGGATGAGGCAGTGGCTCCCATGCTCGAGGCCATGTTTGCAATATTTCAAACTATGCAAGATGTGGTAGTTATTCCTCGTCAAAACTCAGGGAAAGCCAACACTCGTCTATCTACGTCACATGCCAAGTTTATAATAAAATCAAACACTCAGATAATAACTTGCTGACACCACTCCAATCTCTACTATTCTCCAAACAAGTAGTAATCAATCATAAACAAATTCACTAATTTTTTTGGTTTGTGTCGTTTGATTTGTCCCTTGATTCTGATGCTATTTCACATCTCACCACAAAATTGAACAACTGCACAATTCTATTACATATCAAGGACCTTAGCATGTTCTATTAGGCAACGATAACTCTATACCAGTCCCATTGCCTGCCAAGGACTTTTCCAAACACCCCATTATAAGCTTCTTTTTCCGAATCTTATTCATAATCACAATCTTGTTTCGGTTCATCATCTTGTATTTCATTTAATTGATGCTTCCAATTTCCTCATCAATAGCCTAAAGACAAATCAACCTATCTTCTGGGGTCATTGTTGTTATGGATAATGTCTCATCCCCTCGAATCAACTTCCACACCTCAACATTGCCTTGTTATCCAAGTAATCAACTATCAGTCTCTAACATTAGCATCTCGATCACTTGATGCCTCCGTACTTTTAGCAATCTTTAAACATGCAATATCCTACAACTAACTGTTTCTTGCTCTTCCACGAGACCAGGTTGCCACCTACAAACATGCAATATCCTAATGTGAATCGTTTGTCATCAGCACAACATGCCCAGTCAAAATCACAAAAGCTCTCAATTTCTACAAGTCCATTATTTCTGAATATCATCCTCAAAATGATACACTGCATCCATATGAACCTTTCTTGAATCATGCATGTAGCAGCTCACCACACTTTACAAAAGAAATTTTAGGTCGAGTGTGACACAAATAGATTAGGCAGCCCACCAACCTCTGGTACCTCTCACGATCAACTGATATACCTGTCTCTATACTAAGCTTGACTTTCTGCTTAATTGAAGAGATTGCATACATGTCTCCGTGAGAAGATCTAATACATAATTTCTCTGAGATAGGACCATCCCCTCAGGTCTATGGGCCACTACGATCCCAAGTAAGTATTTGAGCTCTCTTAGATCCTTTACCTCAAATGGCTTCCTCAATTTTCATTTCATTTGAGCAATCTCTGCTTCATCCCAGTGATGATTGTCATTCACATGGAAGTGCGACCTTCATTGTTTTCGAAAGAACACAGTGTGGTCTAGATTGATCTGCTGATAGCTCATGTCAATCATCGTCATTCTGAACTTGTCAAACCATACTCGAGGAGACTGCTTCAATCCATACAGTGACTTTCTGAGCCTACACACCTTGCATACTGTCTGGGATGTACTGAATCCCGATAGTATTTTCATCTATACCTCCTCCAACAGGTCCCCATGAAGAAAAATATTCTTCATATCCAGTCGATAGTCTCCATTCAACGTTTACCGTCAAAGAAGTCAGTGTCCTCACCGTGATCATCTTTGCTACTGATTCAAATGTTTTTTCGTAGTCAATATCATTCATCTGACTGTACCCTCTTGCCACTAGTCGAGTTTTATACCTCTCTACCTCCCCTTCTGCAGTTTGCTTCATCGTGAAGATTCACTTGCATCCAATTGTCTTCTTCCCTGTTGGTAGTGGTACAATCTCCCATGTTCGATTTTTAACAAAAGTCCCAAGCTCTTCATGCATTGTCGCTTTCCATTTGGTATCCTCTTTAGCAACCTGCTAACATTTGTGTATAGAGATAGAGTCCAATGATGTAATGAATGTTCCATGCAATTGTGAGATGTAAGAATAAAAAACAAAGTTTGCAATATCAAGTTCTCACCCAAAATGATCAGGAGAATGTCCTGCATTGCTGTAGGAGGTCCTCCTTAATGTTTGACAGAAGCATAATATTATTTGAAAGTTTTGAATCAAAGGTGGATGGAGTGGGCATCTTAAGAGTTGGGGAAGAGTGGGACAGGGGACTTTTTGGTACTGCAGGCTCTGTTCCCTTAGTTTGCTTCTTCCACCGTGTATACATCCTTAGCTCACCTCCAGTCTGAATCCCACCCCCTATGGGGTCAATCTCCTTGATTTTTGTCTCCTCATTCGATTCATTCCACATTACAAAATATGTCATTTCTCTTACTTTTACCACTTTATCACCACTACTACTCACTCTTTATTGCCTCATATCTTCAGTGTATGTTGAGTCACCAAATGGTGAATTCGTCTCTAGAGTGTAATATGGTTCAAACTCTCTGAATGACATATTCATACTCACAAGAGTCTCTTCTCAATCGTGTTGCAGCATACATAACCCTTCTTAGTAGTAGAATACCTCACAAACACACATTTAACAGCTCTGTGATCCAACTTCCTTGTAGATGCCATGTTGTCTTTCACAAAGCATACACATCCAAATTCCTTTAATGGAAAGATCCCACTATTATCTCCTTTCAACATCTGAAAAGGAGACTTCCACTCCAGCATTCTTGAGTGCATCTTATTGATCAATTGAGCAATTGTCAACCCTGCTTGCCCTCATAAGTGTTGTGGGACATTCATTGTCATTATCATGCTCTTGGCTACATCTTGAAGATGCTGATTCTTTTTTTCTACCACTCCTTTCTGTGATGGTATGTTTGGGCATGTGGTTTGGTGTTGTATCCCTTGAGCTGACAGGTAGTCCCAAAATGCTATGTTGATATATTTTGTCTCGTTATCAAATCTTAGAGCCTTCACAACTCCCTCATTTTTTAATGCAAGCAACCACCTCATTTTTTTGTTTCATCAAATATATCTAGGTAACACAAGAAAAACAATCAATAATCGTAACAAAAATAATGATAACAATTTATAGAACTAGCAGGACAATGTCCCTATACACCAAAATGTATCAAATCAAACACGTTAGAGCTGCTATTTCCAGAACTGACATAAGAGCTACATAAACGGATACAATCGACTCAGTAAACTATGACTAGAATGACTCATACTTCTGTCATGTAGCAGTAACACATCCTCGACGTTCCTCCCAGATTCTCCTACTGCAGCACTTTCTACCATGGATGTCATAGCTGAATCCATCCCCTCTCGATCTAAGTACAAGAGTCTGCTATGCTACTTTCCAGTTCAAAGCGTCTAGCCCATCCCTTTCTCTTGGAAGATCACCTGAGAAATTTCAAAAGAATCAATGCATTTTAACTGGAGAATAATAACAAAAATAGATAAGAGGTTTACAGAAAAGAAGCATGAAAAACATTTGACACAAAGTCATATAATTGATAAATCTCATGGTACCCTTACCAACTACGGACTGTGTTGTACCATCAGCAGTCTGTATACTCTCTGGTACTGCTAGATGAGTATATGGAGAGAACTCTTCAGCAATACATGTCACATTTCGAGAAGAACAAGAATCTATTATTTATTCTGATGATCTTGTGGTGGAAATAAAGGCAAGAGCAAGTGTGTCATTAGTAGGGATGCCAAAAAAATTTGTTGTTCACAAGCAACTCGTGTTTGACTCGTTAAGTTGCTTGTGCTCGACCTGTTACTTAAGTAAACAAGTCAAACACAGATAATTTTTTTTAAGTTCGAATTATAAACGAGTTGAACACGAANTCTCCTATAACGGAGCCTCTTGTCGTTTCTGTTGAACAAATGTAGTTGGTCCAAAATTTTATTTATTTATGTTTTTAATTATATTTTTTTTCATTTATTACAAAATAACCAACAGTGCAATTGCTATAGCCAAATTCAACACTTGCCAAACCCCATCTAACTCTACCCTCCTATTGTGGATGAGGCAGTGGCTCCCATGCTCGAGGCCATGTTTGCAATATTTCAAACTATGCAAGATGTGGTAGTTATTCCTCGTCAAAACTCAGGGAAAGCCAACACTCGTCTATCTACGTCACATGCCAAGTTTATAATAAAATCAAACACTCAGATAATAACTTGCTGACACCACTCCAATCTCTACTATTCTCCAAACAAGTAGTAATCAATCATAAACAAATTCACTAATTTTTTTGGTTTGTGTCGTTTGATTTGTCCCTTGATTCTGATGCTATTTCACATCTCACCACAAAATTGAACAACTGCACAATTCTATTACATATCAAGGACCTTAGCATGTTCTATTAGGCAACGATAACTCTATACCAGTCCCATTGCCTGCCAAGGACTTTTCCAAACACCCCATTATAAGCTTCTTCTTCCGAATCTTATTCATAATCACAATCTTGTTTCGGTTCATCATCTTGTATTTCATTTAATTGATGCTTCCAATTTCCTCATCAATAGCCTAAAGACAAATCAACCTATCTTCTGGGGTCATTGTTGTTATGGATAATGTCTCATCCCCTCGAATCAACTTCCACACCTCAACATTGCCTTGTTATCCAAGTAATCAACTATCAGTCTCTAACATTAGCATCTCGATCACTTGATGCCTCCGTACTTTTAGCAATCTTTAAACATGCAATATCCTACAACTAACTGTTTCTTGCTCTTCCACGAGACCAGGTTGCCACCTACAAACATGCAATATCCTAATGTGAATCGTTTGTCATCAGCACAACATGCCCAGTCAAAATCACAAAAGCTCTCAATTTCTACAAGTCCATTATTTCTGAATATCATCCTCAAAATGATACACTGCATCCATATGAACCTTTCTTGAATCATGCATGTAGCAGCTCACCACACTTTACAAAAGAAATTTTAGGTCGAGTGTGACACAAATAGATTAGGCAGCCCACCAACCTCTGGTACCTCTCACGATCAACTGATATACCTGTCTCTATACTAAGCTTGACTTTCTGCTTAATTGAAGAGATTGCATACATGTCTCCGTGAGAAGATCTAATACATAATTTCTCTGAGATAGGACCATCCCCTCAGGTCTATGGGCCACTACGATCCCAAGTAAGTATTTGAGCTCTCTTAGATCCTTTACCTCAAATGGCTTCCTCAATTTTCATTTCATTTGAGCAATCTCTGCTTCATCCCAGTGATGATTGTCATTCACATGGAAGTGCGACCTTCATTGTTTTCGAAAGAACACAGTGTGGTCTAGATTGATCTGCTGATAGCTCATGTCAATCATCGTCATTCTGAACTTGTCAACCCATACTCGAGGAGACTGCTTCAATCCATACAGTGACTTTCTGAGCCTACACACCTTGCATACTGTCTGGGATGTACTGAATCCTGATAGTATTTTCATCTATACCTCCTCCAACAGGTCCCCATGAAGAAAAATATTCTTCATATCCAGTCGATAGTCTCCATTCAACATTTACCGTCAAAGAAGTCAGTGTCCTCACCGTGATCATCTTTGCTACTGATTCAAATGTTTTTTCGTAGTCAATATCATTCATCTGACTGTACCCTCTTGCCACTAGTCGAGTTTTATACCTCTCTACCTCCCCTTCTGCAGTTTGCTTCATCGTGAAGATTCACTTGCATCCAATTGTCTTCTTCCCTGTTGGTAGTGGTACAATCTCCCATGTTCGATTTTTAACAAAAGTCCCAAGCTCTTCATGCATTGTCGCTTTCCATTTGGTATCCTCTTTAGCAACCTGCTAACATTTGTGTATAGAGATAGAGTCCAATGATGTAATGAATGTTCCATGCAATTGTGAGATGTAAGAATAAAAAACAAAGTTTGCAATATCAAGTTCTCACCCAAAATGATCAGGAGAATGTCCTGCATTGCTGTAGGAGGTCCTCCTTAATGTTTGACAGAAGCATAATATTATTTGAAAGTTTTGAATCAAAGGTGGATGGAGTGGGCATCTTAAGAGTTGGGGAAGAGTGGGACAGGGGACTTTTTGGTACTGCAGGCTCTGTTCCCTTAGTTTGCTTCTTCCACCGTGTATACATCCTTAGCTCACCTCCAGTCTGAATCCCACCCCCTATGGGGTCAATCTCCTTGATTTTTGTCTCCTCATTCGATTCATTCCACATTACAAAATATGTCATTTCTCTTACTTTTACCACTTTATCACCACTACTACTCACTCTTTATTGCCTCATATCTTCAGTGTATGTTGAGTCACCAAATGGTGAATTCGTCTCTAGAGTGTAATATGGTTCAAACTCTCTGAATGACATATTCATACTCACAAGAGTCTCTTCTCAATCGTGTTGCAGCATACATAACCCTTCTTAGTAGTAGAATACCTCACAAACACACATTTAACAGCTCTGTGATCCAACTTCCTTGTAGATGCCATGTTGTCTTTCACAAAGCATACACATCCAAATTCCTTTAATGGAAAGATCCCACTATTATCTCCTTTCAACATCTGAAAAGGAGACTTCCACTCCAGCATTCTTGAGTGCATCTTATTGATCAATTGAGCAATTGTCAACCCTGCTTGCCCTCATAAGTGTTGTGGGACATTCATTGTCATTATCATGCTCTTGGCTACATCTTGAAGATGCTGATTCTTTTTTTCTACCACTCCTTTCTGTGATGGTATGTTTGGGCATGTGGTTTGGTGTTGTATCCCTTGAGCTGACAGGTAGTCCCAAAATGCTATGTTGATATATTTTGTCTCGTTATCAAATCTTAGAGCCTTCACAACTCCCTCATTTTTTAATGCAAGCAACCACCTCATTTTTTTGTTTCATCAAATATATCTAGGTAACACAAGAAAAACAATCAATAATCGTAACAAAAATAATGATAACAATTTATAGAACTAGCAGGACAATGTCCCTATACACCAAAATGTATCAAATCAAACACGTTAGAGCTGCTATTCCCAGAACTGACATAAGAGCTACATAAACGGATACAATCGACTCAGTAAACTATGACTAGAATGACTCATACTTCTGTGATATAGCAGTAACACATCCTCGACGTTCCTCTCAGATTCTCCTACTGCAGCACTTTCTACCATGGATTTCATAGCTGAATCCATCCCCTCTCGATCTAAGTACAAGAGTTTGCTATGCTACTTTCCAGTTCAAAGTGTCTAGCCCATCCCTTTCTCTTGGAAGATTACCTGAGAAATTTCAAAAGAATCAATGCATTTTAACTGGAGAATAATAACAAAAATAGATAAGAGGTTTACAGAAAAGAAGCATGAAAAACATTTGACACAAAGTCATATAATTGATAAATCTCATGGTACCCTTACCAACTACGGACTGTGTTGTACCATCAGCAGTCTGTATACTCTCTGGTACTGCTAGATGAGTATATGGAGAGAACTTTTCAGCAATACATGTCACATTTCGAGAAGAACAAGAATCTATTATTTATTTTGATGATCTTGTGGTGGAAATAAGGGCAAGAGCAAGTGTGTCATTAGTAGGGCTGCCAAAAAAATTTGTTGTTCACGAACAACTCGTGTTCGACTCGTTAAGTTGCTTGTGCTCAACTTGTTACTTAAGTAAACAAGTCAAACACAGATAATTTTTTTTAAGTTCGAATTATAAACGAGTTGAACACGAACAGCTCTTTGTTCGCTCGTGTTCGACTCGTTTTAACTCGAAATAAAACAATCATATAATTATTTATATAATAATATATTATATATATTTATATCTAAGTTTAAATCATAACAGCTCATGTGGTAATGTAGTTATGTGTCTTATTTTGCATAGATTTGGTACAAGTTCAAATTCAAAACTTTACATCTATTTTTTTCAATTAATTTTAGCGAGTCAATTTTGAGTCAAGCACGAGCCAAACACGACAAGAATATTTAAGTCGAGTTGAACACGAACACACTGTTCACGAGACAATTTCGAACACGTACAATTTCGAACGAGCTGAACACAAGCCAAGCCTGAGCTCGCTCAACCTCGGCTCGTTTACAGCCCTAGTCTCTAGTACCTTTGCTGAAGCGAGCATAAGTGGTAATGCTACCCCTTGATGTCGATGAATTTGAAACATCCTGAGCTCCACCACTTGCTGCTTTCTATTTCCTCTTCAACAATTCCACACTCATGATCCTCACTAGTAAAGATCGCACTTGTCTCTCTCTTGTCCTCTATTACCACAAATTTGTCCGGTAGCCCTCTCTTTCACCTTTCTGACCCCCCACGACCACGATCATGACCTCCACCTTGTCCATGTCAACATGTCTCTCTCTCCTTAGGTGGTTTAGGATATGCCTTGCTCATNACAAGAATATTTAAGTCGAGTTGAACACGAACACACTGTTTACGAGACAATTTCGAACACGAACAATTTCGAACGAGCTGAACACAAGTCAAGCCTGAGCTCGCTCAACCTCGGCTCGTTTACAGCCCTAGTCTCCAGTACCTTTGCTGAAGCGAGCATAAGTGGTAATGCTACCCCTTGATGTCGATGAATTTGAAACATCCTGAGCTCCACCACTTGCTGCTTTCTATTTCCTCTTCAACAATTCCACACTCATGATCCTCACTAGTAAAGATCGCACTTGTCTCTCTCTTGTCCTCTATTACCACAAATTTGTCCAGTAGCCCTCTCTTTCACCTTTCTGACCCCCCACGACCACAATCATGACCTCCACCTTGTCCATGTCAACATGTCTCTCTCTCCTTAGGTGGTTTAGGATATGCCTTGCTCATATTGCCAACTTCACCATAGTTGTAGCACTTGTGACTCACCCCCTAGACACCTAGCGTACCTGGGCTCGCAGCAACCAATGTTAATTGTGCACTTGAAAAATCACTTGGCTTAGAGTGTAGCTTCATGCGACTCTTATTCTATTTCATCAGAGCAATGGCCTCATCTAGTGTTGGAATAGTTGCCTAAGCTAAGAGAACTGATCTCCTTTGATCAAAGATCGAGTTTAGATGTGCCAAAAACTGCATAGTCCATATCTGTGCAAAGATCTCTCCCTTCTTGCACCCCGAATGACCACAGTTTGACATAGATGAGAAGTGATCAAGATCTTGCCACAGCCGCTCTAAGTCTATTGAGTACCCATGAATTGATCTATCACCCTAAATCACTGTCTTTATCTCACGCTGAATCTGAAACACCTTCATTTGTTTCTCAGCTCCAACATAGATCGTCTTCAACTTTGTCCAAATGTCACTCACTCTTTGAATGTCATCCACTTATGTCCTCTCTGCTCGGCTTCGATCGCAACTTTATCATGAGTCTTCCATGTGATTTTCCCACGTTCGTCATCGCCGTCCCAGGTAGTGATCCCCTCTCTGGAACAACTTCGCGTCTCTACATACGTAC